>JAAAKG020140985.1:0-11967 GCA_010014905.2 Druon quercuslanigerum
GGGGTTTTCTGATTCTTGCTCCAGCAAAGAAAACAACCCTAATTTGTCAATTGCCATTCCGGAATGGTGTCCGCCCGACGACCATGCTCGCATATAATTCAGGTCCATTCGCAACGGTTCTCCAAGATTTTGACCTGAGTTCAGTGATCCCAGTCTCTAGGGATGGTTCGCTGAACTCATTGACAGTCGAGGGCCCATTGACCCATTTATCGGGGTTGAGATATTGGTAGATTCTGCCTGATTTGTGGAAACACTATTAGTATAACTAGGATCACTGGGATTTTCAGAAATTAATCGCTCATTGTTAGATTCCTTAATTTCTCCCTCAGTTAAACTCACAACTTTCTCCATACTCACTTCCCCAGTTTGTGACAGAGTGTTGTTTCTTTCTGCGCTTTTACTTAATTATTGAACTTCTAAATTACTTTATTATCCTTAATACAAATTAACTTCTAACCTTGCGATTTTATTTTAAATAAATACAAATGAAAAGAGAGAGATCGGCACAATTTAAAGTTCACGGTGACTCGACTTATCAGCTTGAAGGTCTTGAAGTATGGCTAGTTTTGATTTTCGACACTGAAAAATTTCTTTCACTTCACCCCATTTATTTAAATTTGGTTCCACTTTGTCACTCACACGCACGACTAGCACCTTCGGTTTTCCTTTGATTTTGCTTTTCCTGGCTGTCCCTTTTTGAATCAGTCGTTTGTCCTTCGGTCTCCTTCCAGTTTGTTTCTTTGCTCCAGTTAGTCCTTTCCCTCGTTTCCGGTAGCCTGCAGTGTCTTGGAGGTATTGCTTCCTGGTCTCCCAACACACCGAACATGTTATTTATATGTGAAATTAGGCGCCATTTAGGGACAGTCGTAAAATAATTCGAGGAACCGAGCTTAGGTCATCCTCGGGTGACACGTGTGGATCAAGAGTGAAGTGTGATTTAGTTTAATTGTAATTAATTAGTATGTGAAGGGTTGCGCAAAGGATTACACGAGATGGGCGAGGGCCTCAGGAGCTCACATTGAATCCCGATTTCGAATTAGATTTCGACCGCTTTCGAGACTGAAACTCTGCCACTCGTCTCCGTGAATAATCGTCAATAATCGTGAATAATCGAACTTAGAATATTTTCGGTTCCTTCGGTTTGATTAAATGACAAACGTTCGGATTTAACAACTTTTCGGGTTGCTAAGCGTGAATAGCTGTTAGAATTTGGGACTACGAATTTGATTTACATTTCGTTTCTTAGAATTCGATATCTTTTGTGAACTTTATAAATAAATTGTCTATTTTGAATTTATAAATGTATTGAGTTTTGATTTGTTGAATTTAAACCTTTAATAAGTAATTGAACCCTTTTTTGCATTTTATTTCAGAACCAAGTGGAAATCGTTGGTGGATTAGTCAATTTTGTCATAAATTTGGCGAGAGGATTCTTCAATCTGTAGTGGAACAAAACAATTCACGTTCTTTTGACTAATTTGTAAATTAAATTTAAATTCTATTTCTTTCGAATAATTTATATTGAAAATTTCAGATATTTAAGTTTTCGCGCTTAAATTAGTAAAAACGTTACAGTAAATTTTTGGTGTCAGAAGTGGGGTACCACTTAACTCGCCGGAAGTTGGGTATCCCACAGGAAACTAAATAAATCTTGTGAAATTGATAAACAATAAATTTTTAATTTTCTGGACGGTTTACTAATCGGGTATCGCCATGCAAAAAATTAAAAATGATAAAAACTGAAAATAAATGACAGACGGATACCAGTGACCATAAACAGTGATAAGAATTAGTGTGAAATCAAGTGATAAATAGTTTACAAATTATCGGCAAGGAAGTGAGTGTAAACCAATTATTGAAGCGATAACAGAAAATCTAAAAAATTGACTCAAAACAGATCGGAATCTTAAACAAAATTGATTAGAAGCAATGTGTTAGCCACGGCAGCGAGGGACTTCAGGATCCGACGGATCGAGACCAAAGGACCAGGGCTGAGTGGATGAGCAACGAGGGAATTAAATGGGTGGAAGTTGAACGTAGCCCAAAAGAAGAAGACGAGAGGGAAAATTCAAGGATGATTTGGAAAGCCGCAAACGTCCTCCTCAAAGTTTTTTGGCTAGGTTTTTAAACCTGGGGACAAGAGGTGCAATCGAAACACCGGGGATTTTCAGACGGGGGTTGAAGAGACCGGGAATAATTCTTCTCAATCCATGCAGACATCGTGGAAAACAAAGAATCAAGGGACTGGAGGAAATAGAACCGAAGAAAGGCTAACTAGTGTCAAATGCAGTGAATGGTTAAATAAAAAAATTGATAAATCGAGTGAAAGGTCAAAGTGAAGTGAAAAAAATTTTTCGTTGAAATTTTATTCTGATAAGTTAGCCTGTCATCTAGAACTTCGAACGGTTAGTCAGTTCACCAAGCAATGGGTAATTTGCGAAACCAATGTCAATCTTTTGCCGAATTTAAGAAAAATGCTGAATTTGTGAATGATTTGCCAAATAAAATTTTGGGGAGTTTGATTGAAGAAATTTGGCATTTGAAATTTTACATTATATTGTCTAAAGAAGGCTGATCAACAAGTAACGTTGTCAGCGACAGGGGAGTTAGAAACCAATCTATTGTCAAATTATGATAATGAGGATGTGACAGAAAATGTCACTTCTAACGAAATTAATTTTGATACCCCGATTCCCCCATCAACTTTCATGGACCATAACTATTTAACCATTGAAAGGGAAACCCAGGCAGAGACCGGACCTTCCTCAATTCCGACCGTATAATGGGACCTTTACACGCAGGTTTAAGGTATATGGGAGTGGGAGAACTACAAAGTCCATTGTGAGGAATCGCTACTGGAGGATCAGGACTATTAAATTTACTCGCTCAAGAGCCTGAAAATCCAATAAATTTTAAAGAGGCATTAGAATTTATTCCTAAAGAATTTAATGGGCAAAATGTCCCAGTGACCAGATTTTTTCGGGATTGCATTTATGCTAGGAATTCGATTGCTTCCAAAAACAGACACCATCTGTTTTTATTGATTAGATCGTGAATTAAGGGAATTTAAGGGAAATAAGGGAATTAAGGGCGTTAAAAGATCAATTCACTTGACACAGGAGTTTGGGCCAAATAAACTCAAGTTTAGCGACGGTGTCTCAAAAATTTAATGAATCTGTAACTGATTAGGGGAATAGAGTGGGGACCATATTGAAAGATATAATCGAGGTAACAGAAGAAACAAAATCTGAAGAAGCCGCGAATCATATGATTAAATCTGCTAGGGAAATGGCACAGGTGAATTTCATAATAAGATTCAAATCAGGGTTAGTACTCCGGGTTAGGATGGAGAAACTCCAGACTCTGCAGGAGGCGATCTCAAATGCCAGGGGAGCTGAATGGAAAGCTAACTATGTAGAACCTTTAAATATAGAAAAAATAGAACGATCAGAGCCCGAGCAAATAAACAAAAAATTGCGTTTGGAAAGGTTTTAGACCTCGCAGGGCAAGCGCTAGGGTTCATTTCGTGTCGAACGAACAAAAAAAAGAAAAAGCCTGTAAATTCGTGAAACGAGAAATGGATGGGGGAGCTGGATTACGGAGATGAAGGGAGGAAGGTAGACAAGGGGCCTCGTCAATGGTGACCTGTCGCTGCTGTGGGGAGCAGGGTCACCTTAAACGGGGGTGCGCCAGATCCTTTCTGCCCATTTTGAAGACCTGCTTCAGGTGTGCCAAGGGAGGGCACCTGGCACGAGAATGCCCGGAAACAAACGCGAAACCGGTGTGTCATTTTTGCTCAAGAAAGGGACATTATGCTAGGGAATGCCCAGAAACGTCTAAACCACTAAAACAAAATGAAGTTTGTAAATATTGTAGAAAAACTGGACATGAGATCGCCGAATGCAAAAACTTGGCAAAAAGAGTGGAAGAGAACAAAAACGATAAAAAGAGCTTTTTAAACGAGCAGTGAGTTCGTCGGATTGGTGCGACAACGGACTCACAGATAAAATCATGCCAAGTCGACCAATTCTTTTTGCCTTGACCGAAAAGAGGCTACAAGAATATCCTAAAGTCGATTTTTTAATGCAGGAGTTGAGAGAGAGAAAAGGAACATTTTAATAAATACCGGAGCAGAGTTAAATATAATTTTATTAAAGAATCTAAAATCTAGAATTCACATTAATAAAAATACAAAATTTATTTTATCCGGAATCGGCGAAAATCATCAAGCACCTTGGTATAGGTCGAGCTGAAAATTAACGGTACACCAAGCGCGTTTCAGGTAGCACTCGATGAAATAACTATACCTGGGGATGGTATATTAGGAATGCCTTTCCTTAAATATGGGACCATCGACCTGAAAAATAAAACAATAAATCATTTCTTAGGAACTTCAATTCAAATCGAACCAAGGACTAAATAGTTGATAAAATTATCTATAGCGAACTCCGAAATTAAAGAGTGATATTTGCCTAAACTAAACTTGGGACCTGGAATATATTTGGGTGAAGCGTTAGTTAGGATTGGGGATAACTTTGCAGGTTTGCATTGCATAAATACGTTGAGTATTAAAGTCGAGTTGACCATTCCGACGGTATCCTTAGAGAAATTTGAAACAGGAAAATTTAAGGATCAGAATACTAAGGAAACACGTAAAGAATTGGAAGGGGAAAAAATAGGGAAATTAAATGATATTTTGAAAATTTCAGATCTAAATCCAGAGGAAAGAAAGAGTTTAATTATTACAATTTCCAAATTTTCAACTCATTTTTATTTTCCAGAGGACAGATTCCACTTACTATTCACCTGTATGAGTAATTCTGAAGAAAGCCGATTATGAGGGCAATCAAAAATGGAGGGTCATTATTGATTATAGGGCCCATAATGAAAAAACTGTTGGCGACGCTTATCCTTTTCCAAAGGGTCCTTGGCCCCGTGGGGCCAAGGGTTTTCATCAAATAGAAGCAGAACCAAAGGACCGTTATAAAACAGCTTTTTCAACTCCCTTTGAACATTATAAATTTATCAGAATGCCATTTGGATTGTAGAATGCTTCGGCTACTTTCCAGCGATTGATGGATAAAGTATTAGCGGGTTTGCAGGGTAATTAATTGTTCGTATACATTGACGACATTGTAATATACACGAAATCGCTTAAAGAGCACAATGAGAAACTCCATATATTTCTGGAAAGGCTGAAAACCGCAAATTTGGTTCTGCAACCCGAAAAATGCAAATTCTAAAGTAAAGAAATTATATATCTAGGTCACATTATTACTCAAAACGGGGTCAAAGCAGACCCAAAGAAGTTGTAGGCCGTGATGAAATTTCCCCAACCCAAAAATCGAAAAAGCGTGAAGCAGTTTCTGGGATTAGCAGGGTATTATAGACGGTTTGACACTAGAGTTCAGGGAGCCTTTGAAAAACTAAAAGAAATTTTATGTAGTCAATCTATTTTACAATACCCGGATTTCAATAGATCTTATCTGTTAACCACTGATGCCTCGGAATATGCCTTGGAAGTTGTATTAAGCCTAGGGCTTGTAGAAAAAGATCTACCTATTGCATACGCATCTCGTGCACTATAAGGGGCCCAGCTTAAATATAATTTAACCGAAAAAGAATTTTTCGCAGTCATTTTCGCGATATATCAGTTTATTCCATACATTTATGGGCGAAAAATTACTTAGGTAACGTATCACCGTCCATTAGTATGGTTGAGGCAATTAAATGACCCAACTCTGGCATCGAGGTTGGCTAGGTGGAAGGTGAAGCTGCGCGAATATGATTTTGAGGTAATTCATAAAGCGGGAAGAGTAAACTCCAAAGAAGATGCGTTGTCGAGAAACTCAGTAGAAAATAATTATGAAGATGATTTATTGGAAATAGATTCAGATGATTCTGGAGATGAGGGGTGGTACGGCGAGGGAGTCCATCCCCTTACATGTCCCGCCGGTTATCTTTCGGAGAACCAAGAGAGCGGAGGAATGTATAACGAATATCCAGTGCAAAGATTATTATTGTCTCCCTCTTTGTTGGTAGATATTGAAAAGAATGCATGCGACTCTTGGGATGCCCAGATAAGCGCTTCTTTCTCAATGAAAATTAAAGTAACGGAAGTGCAGGTAGAAAAAATGGATGAACATCTAGGGGAAACCTCTCTCCATGGTCAGTCGACGGTCCCGCTAATGACTGTGCCGATGCTTTAACTTGAGCCCAAAAGCAATTACTTTGCCTATGGAAACCACAGTGTTGCGCGTTCCGGGACAGGGTCCTAGAGAACCACACTGTTGAGATTCTCAGGATGCGGATAGCCTTGGTACCCACAGTGTTGAGTTGCCAAGAGAGCAGTGGGGTTGGTTCCCACTTAGTAGAGATTGTAGAGAGACCTCGGTACCGACAGTGTTGCGTTGCCGAGAGAGCAGTGGAGTTGGTTCCTGCCTTTTAGAGCTTGGAAAGAGGCGAACGATAGGACGGGAGTTCCTCGATCGCGAGATGAAAGAGCGAATGGAGAAGGCGAACCTTGATAGTAATAACGATGAAATTTATTTATCTAGAGAAGAGAAGGATGCAATTCGGGGTGAATATTTCACCAGATATGATTTTGAAACGGAACGGGAGGTATGCGAAAGCAATATAGAAGAAGTAGCGTTCGAAATGACAGTTTCAGGATAAGATTCGCAGCCTGAGAGGAGTTTACTCAACCCTTTATGTAAACTATCTGGGGAACATTTGTGAATGAGAAAAGACCATTTAATAAATTTTAGTTCATGCGATCATATTTTAACAACCCCTATCGGAAGAGAATTAATGGAAATAGGAATTCTGAATTTATCAGAATTAAAGAAAGAACAGATAGAAATTGAATAAGTAATCTCTTTTAAAAATAATAAAAGATTAGTCTTCAACTTATTAATAAAGGAAAATTTGACGACAGAGTTTTTTGCTATTAATATAGAGTCAGCAATAGGGACTTTGAAAGAAGCAATGTAAGAACTAAAGTTAAAAACAATAAGTATATCTAGAAAGGCAAATGGTTTTGATAGGCATCCTTAGACTAGAATGGATTTAATTTTTCAAAATTATTTCGGCAAAGAAAATTATACAATTACGGTATGCACAGGTGAGGTGACAACACCTCCATGATTCAGTAATTGGAGGTCATAAGGGAATGTTATAAACTTTTGAGCGGGTAAAAGAACGTTTTTATTGGAAAGAAATGAAAGAACAGATACAAAATTTGGTTAAAACTTGCGAATCTGGTCAGAAAAATACATTAGTAAGGTTAAAACAAATATTCGGGAGCAATACCCTTAGCTAATATCGATACCCCAACAATAGCGGTGGCATTTTTCGAGAATTTCATTTGTTTATTCGGATGCCCCGAGTCAATACAAACCGATCAGGGACCGCAGTTTATGAGTGAAATTATGGCGGGATTTGCGGAACTATATAAAATAACACAACTTAGATCTTCAGCTTACCTTCCTCAGTCCCTATGGGCACTAGAAGCCATCACACCTTGCGCCATTATTGTGGTAAGAATAATTGGAATTTGTGGCTGCCGTATGCAATGTTCTCATTTAATACGTAAGTCCACGAGTCAACTGGTATCACTCCCTACGAGGTTGTGTTTGGCAGCAAAGCAAATCTGCTATCAGAATTTGCCGATGAAAAAGTGTCATGACTTTTAATAAATTAGTAGACGAAATTTCAAATAGATTAATACATTCGGAATCCACAGTCCATACGTGATTAGATTATGCAAAAAAGAGATGCAAGGTTTATTATGACAGAAAGTTGAACGAAATGAATTTTAAAGAAGGACTGTACATTTACCTTTTAAACGAAAAGAAGGAAAGCAAGTTAGCAGACCATTATGAAGGTCCTTTCAAAATTACGCGTACAAAGGTAATTGTATACATGAATTGGATTAAGCACTCCTTCCTCCGATATGAATTCTGAAAATGTAATTATGTTAATGAAATTGGTTAATAAATTAATTAATTTAAGTTGTAAATAATGCGAGCCGCACGAGCAAGGTTTTATGACCCCCCCTCCCCCTTGATAAAAAACAAACGCCCGAACGGCGACACCCAGGTCAAAAAGAAGAAAATGCTATGTCCCAAAAATCTGACAAAATCACTTTTCCAAAAAGAAAATTTTTCAAAATTTTATTTTAATTATAGGAGGGGGAGGGAGATAATATATAAATATGCTATTAATTTTTGAATTCCCTACGCGATAAAAGCGAATACTTTTTGCAACTTTTCTGAGTTCTCTACGCGGTGAATGCGAATGTTTTTGCAATATAAAATTTATTTGAGGTTTAAAAATCTTTTCACTCTTCCAGTCTTTACACTCTTCGGAGTAAAGAAGATGAATATCCTCCCCTCATGAATAAAAACCCCCTTAATCAAGTATCTAACGATTTATTTGAAATATCCCTAATTAATTCAAATTTTCCTGCGTTGAGTTTGAGGATTGAATTTGGACTTCAATTAACTAACTGAAATCCATTAAGATCCCAGAGCGTCGCTCGATGGTCTACTTTGGAAAAACCGGAGTTTTTCATAAATCCATTCCAATATTGTTCTTGAATAATTCATCGTAAATACTCATTCGATTAATTTCATGCAATTGAATTAATTCAATTTCATTTTAATGAACTCAAACGTTCATTTTTTATTCTATTTAATATTAATGAAAATACTCGTGACTCTAAAGTGAATTAATAATCAAAATTCGAAGGTTTTGTAAATTTAATCTAATAATTAAAGGTTAAAATTCATTTTTGATTCTCTTCTTTCGATTCTATGTCTTTTAATTGGTTAAGAACCTTTTTAATTCATTTCTCAGTTCATCCAGTTCTTAGGGATTTTCCCTTTGTGATATTAGCTGAGAAATTCGTTCATTTATTATTAGTCAATAAAATATTAATTAAATTAATCTTTCTCTGAAGACAATCATTCGTTTTTAATGCAAAATAATTGAAAAGGAATATTACCGTTAACTGGATGCGATTAAAAGTAAACATATTGTTAATTTAATAATTGATAAAAGTTATAAAATAGTTTTCCATTAAAATTCCTTTAAAAATTTTGTACAGTAATTAGTTCAGACCTTTTGTTAGTAAAAAATTGGAACCGTAGAGCTTTGCCTACAAGAAACAGAGCATTCGTAGAATTAGGAACCCACTTGATATTTTTTAAAGCCAAGTTCCGGATTAAGTAGAAAGAAATTTTAAGATTTTACGATTTTGGACAGAGTCGATATTGGATACCCTTTCATTGTTGAAAAATATTAGACAGCCCTGTAACCATTGCAAGTGTGAAGAAAGAAGGTGGAAAGAAATTATTTCAGGAGGAAATGATTGAATGGAATGAATGTGTAATTAGACGAAGACAAATATAATAATGAAAAATAACAATTTAAAAACTAGAATTGGCTAGTTTAAGGAAAAGGCTGCAAATATTTGCAGTATAGATAATTTAATCGTTAGCAAAGGAGAAATTAAGGAGTAATAAACATTTATAAAACATGAGGGAATGTAGAGCTAAAGCCAAAAGGAAACTGATTAAATTGATAGTTTTAACAATCAGGATGGTTGAACCATGAGAATGGAATGAGAGAAAAGTATTATAGAATAAAAATTTTATATCTTCTTAGAATAAGCCTTTGATTTCGAGTTAGTTTTGCAATTAACTAGATGATTATTTAGGACCTCGGGTGACACGTGTGGATCTAGAGTGAAGTGTGATTCTTATAATTGTAATTAATTAGTATGTGAAGGGTTGCGTGAAGGATTACGCGAGATGCGCGATGGCCTCAGGAGCTCACATCGATCCCGATTTCAAATAAGATTTCGATCCGCTTCCAAGACTGAAACTCTGCCACTCGTCTTCAATAATCGAACTTAGAATATTTTCGGTTCCTTCGATTTGATTTCGTTTCTTCATAGAATTCGATTTCTTTTGTGAACTTTATAATTAAATGTTCTATTTTGTATTTATAAATGTATTGAGTTTTTATTTGTTGAATTTAATCCTTTAATAAGTAATTGAACCTTTTTTTTGCATTTTATTTTAGAACCAAGAGGACATCGTTGGTGGATTAGTCAATTTTCTCATAAATTTGGCGAGAGGATTCTGCAATCTGTAGTGGAAAAACAAGTCGCGTTCTTTTGACTCATTTGTAAATAAATTTAAATTCTATTTCTTTTAAATAATTAAATATTTAAATTTTCGTGCTCAAATTCGTAGAAATGCTATATTAACATATTTGCGTCGACATCTTTTGGATATTTATTTATTTATTTATTTTTATTCATTACCGACCTTCCTGACTTCATACTACGCAGCAGTGGTGCTGCGAAACAAATGTGCTAGTAGTATTTTATGTTAATAATACAAAATCAAATGCACAATAAAAAAAGTTGATTTTGTATTAATGAGGCAAAATTTTTATTTTTTATTATGCGTTCTTGGATTTTTTTTGTAGTGAACCTGTTCTAAATGGTTAAAAGTTTTAAAATCGGTTGAGATTAAAAAAAAGCAAATATTTTAATTATTTTTTATATGATTTAAAAATGCCCGGCTGTTATTCATTGAATAGATTTGAACAATTAGAAAATAATATTAGAGATAAAAGATTTTTTGGCAGAAAAAGGTCTCAGTTTTAATTCTCCGCTATTATTAATACACAAATTCACCTTATAAAAAAAAAAGTTTTTATTAATTCAACTTTCTAAATGTTTAGTTTATTGAATTATAAGTACTCAAAATTATGGGCCGAATGCTTTCTACTTTGAACAGTAAATTTACATAAATGTCGGTAATATTATATTCGGTAATCCTTAGAATATCGTTGCACTTTTATCACTAATGATTGACATAAAACCAACTTTTTCTGTTCACAGCGATTTCAAAATTAAACGTTCACTAATGTATGTAAAAATTACAAGCCTTCTAGAGACTTTTTATAAATAAACCAGTCGATATAGTACGAAATGGATTCAGAAGCCTTTAACTTTGTTTAATTTAAAATTATGCCATGTGAAATTTAAGTATGAAAAATGTAAATTTTTAATCTTGTTTCGATTTGATTTCAATTAGTAAAAATTGAGAGATTTCAAAAATATTATTTTAAAATGCAGTCTTTTAAACTTCTTAGGGGCCGTCCATAAACCTCAAACCCCATAGAAAAACACGTGGTTGTTTTATGAGAAACATTTTCTGAATAAAATTATTTTTCAATCAAAGGTTAATATTTTTATTCACTTGAATCATCTGATTGAATAAAAGGTGCAAGTATCCATGCATGTAAATTATCTATTACGGGCAAATTTCTATTTCCGGAGAAAGAAAATCCTCAAACTTTTTTTAAAATTCGAATATTAACGCGTGAAATCGGACCCCATATAATGAACATGGGGAAATTTTTAAATTTCGAAAAATTGAACTAATGTTCCAGGGCTTCATCGAAAGGTGCCCAGCATTTTAGGGATTTAAAAGGAATGTCTACGAAATAAAACCATACTAATAAATTTTATTTCTAACCCACCCTCACTCTCGCCGCAATGCCCCAAGTATGATCCAAAAATTAAAAAACTACATTTTTACGTATTATTGTTCCTTTTTAGCAATTTTTGCCGTCTTTCTCATAAAAATAATTACTATTAGACAATTTGAATAGTTTTCATGACTGCAAATTACCCCCACTCTACGTCTAATTATCATATGTAAAGCGCCGCCTCTCTGAGGAGCTCAGTTCATAACCTGTACTCATAAATGTAATCAGGCGCTCGAAGTCAGAGATTGACTTCGAGCTTATACAAAAAAGCTCATTAAGGATTTTCACGCTTAACCGAATGAACGGAACGGCTAATCTGTAGCGTAGCCATATAGTAGCCACATAGTAGCCCTTCCGTAGCATGCTATAAAAACTCAAAAAAACAGCAAAATCAAT
>JAAAKG020140987.1:0-11967 GCA_010014905.2 Druon quercuslanigerum
CTATATAGTATATAAATTTAATATTTTATAAATAATTGAACCGAAAAAGTGACTAAAAGTGACTAATGCGCATTAAATATGAGACTAATGTTCTTTTCAATTGAAAAGGATTGAAAAGAATAAAAATGAATTAAAAAAATTAAAGTCCAAAAAATTCCATTGATTTAAGTAAAATTAGAGTAAATGTAGAAGAGTTATTGGGAAATAAAAACAATACAAAATATGAGCAAATTCCCTGACTTCAGTAAGTCTGAAACGAGTTTGAAAAATTCAAGGGAATTCAAAAGGATTTTATGAAATGTCTAAGAATTTTAAGGAAAATTAAAAGACTTTAAGATGAATTACACAAAAACTATTTTTTAAACCCATTGAATGAAGTAAATTTAATAGAATTCAAGTCCAAACAAAAAATTTCAAATAATTCCAAAGAATCACGGATGAATTAATAAGAATTTAGGGTGAATTTTAAATTCATTCAAACGAATTGCAAAAAAACAAAAAAATCCATTCAAATCACCTCACCTCTAGAGAGCCAATTTTTTTTGAAATATATTAAAATATGAAAAAAAACCGTGAAATTACATGAAATTTGATCTTTTTCGAAATCCTAGAGAATTTATGAAGATACCTTGAGAGCTTTTAAAATTCCCTAAATTATTAAAACCTATTGAAAATTCTTCAGAATCCTTTAAAATACCTGGAAATATTTTAGATCTTCTGAAATTCCTTGTAACTATTTAAATCTCTTGAAAAATTTTTGGATTAACTAAAAATACTCTAAAATCTAAAGTGACCGTTTAGTTAATTGTCTCTGCTAGGGTACATTTTCATCCTTTCCTACATTTAATTACAAATTCACAAAAAACTCAACAATCTTTATATTTTGTTAAATATTTATATTTATTTATGTTTGAAAAAAATTACAAATTAATAAATGTCCTCGGCAAACCCGACGCTTAATATTACACGCCGTGTTGCCGCAAACAGCTTTCAATTCTTAATTTTTTAACACATGAATAATAACAAATACATGAATATAAATGTGTAATTTTTTTTAAATGTTCAGTTCTACTTAAAATTGTGTTAAGTGTGAAAAAGAATGAAGATATGCCCTAGCGGCCTAAGTAAACGGGTCACGCAGTCCGCTAGGGAAATTCCTGCCTTTTTCCTCATTTCCAGATTTTACCTGACCTGAAGCCATCCTGGTTTTACACTACTTGATCTAGACAACTTTAATATAATAATAAATTTTGTTTATATATTTTTTACACTGAAAACAATGAGGAAAACTTTTTAATTAAGATCGCATCCATTCAGTGCGATGTCGTAATATGTTTACTCATTTCATACCGATATCTGAAGTCCTTTTTACAAAAATAGCACTGAAATTGTTTTTGTTTACCACCGCATTCGACTCTTAAATGCCTTCTCAAACTATCCAACAATTTATAAGTTCTGTTGCAATTCGGACACTGGAATGGTCGTTCCGATGTGGGTTCTTTGTTTTTATAACTGGTTGGAAGAGGAACGTACGATTCCGAGCTGATCATTTCCCATTGTTGAGATTCCTGTTGATTCGAGTCATCAAAAACCACCGTAGGGACGTATTCTTCATACATGTCATATTCTGAAAAAAACAAGAAATTTTTTTTGATTAAGTAGAAATTACAAGCTGCAAATATTTCCCCTCAAAGCGCGACAAAAATCAAATAAAACATGAATTCTAAATGAAACTAAATAAAAAAAAAGTATTTAGAATAGACAATCAAATGATGTTTGTTTGCCACTAAAACTTTATTCGTTCCTTTATATTAAATTAGAGTTGTACTCTTACATCACTCAAATCTTAATAATGTTTCTGAAGCATTTTTGAACATTGTATTTATGACAAGTCGAAATAATAATTAAATTATTCTTCAACCAGATCCCGAATGTTTGGTTTGTACATGATATTTCCACAAATAACGTCTGTAAAATGTTTTTTCACACATATTGCAGAAATATGTTGGCGCCTGTCCACATTCGAGTCTTTGATGTCTTCTCAAATTGTGCATCCACTTGTAGCCTTTTCCACATTCCCCACACATGAAATGTTGATCTTCTTTCGGGGTAATTTGTCCTCGTTGTGCCGGATGTCTTAAGTTTAAAACTCCCAATTCTTGTGCTGAATGCTTCACTTCAGACATTGTAAGTGGGTCTGGAATTAAAACCAAATTTGCATTATTACGATTTCTAAATCAGGAATTAATGCTAGAAAGACAAAACAAAATTACCTTCAACTTTGTCATCAGAGATCAAAAACAAAGTGCAATACAATTATAAAAATTTACTAGGCTATAATACGCAGATATTTTATTATGAAATCAAAATCGAACCAAATGGTTTTAAACCTAACAGGGGAGATCGCCAGTTGTAAATTTTAATTTCGGTTAATAATTTATTTAATTGATTTTTTTTATATAAAAGTATTAATTTGCCATCCTGAGTTTAAAGAAAAAAATATTCCTATCGGCAAGTAGTTCAGGCAATAACGCTTTTGCTTCATTTTCGGAATGTTGCGGATTTGACTCGAGCAGCGTACACTTTTTTTTATTTATTAAAACGTTACTTTTTAAAAACATCTTAAAATTACTATTTGCCAAATTTTTGAAGATAAGTGAACAAAAATATATTTATACTCAAATTTATAATAAAAAAAACATTATTAAAAATATTTGTCATTTTGAAATCTAATCGTGAAAGTAAAAAATATGAAGATCCTTTTTTGAGTAATAAACTCTGCTTGATATAAATTTTAGTCCAAGTTTTTCCTTGTCCCTCTTCTTGGTGAAAAAAAATCTTCTACAGAGCTGACAAAAAAAACTTGTAATTTTTTGTTTTAATATCAGCTTGTCAATCAAAAAATTGATTTCCAAACTTACGGTTGACTAAATAATGATTCAGGGTTGCAACAGAAGTAGGATTTAAAAATTTCAGGAAATTTCCAGGCTGACTTAATTATAAAGTACTATATTATTTGCAATATAATTTACAAAAAACGCCCGTTTTTTAAGATGTTGTAAAAGTCCCTTTATTTTTATAATATTATCATAAAACTTTTTTCCTTATGATAGCGGAAAGGTAATAAAATTCTGCGTCTCATAAGTCTCAGTTAAAGGCAATATATGCATTTTATAAATATATATTGCTCTGGAAATAATTAACATTTTTTTATTAATTCTCAGGCTAATTTTAAAGGCCAGTCTCCTTAGTATTTTACTAAGTTGCTAAGAAATTTTAATTAATGTTTTAAATTAAAAAAATGTTTTTTTTTAATTTATTAAAATTATATGGTAAATAAAATCATTATTTGAAATCTTGCGATTTTTCTGCACCATGTCATCAAAATTTGACTTTTTTTGCAATATATTTTTAATAAATTGGCATTTTGTCTTTATTGACATGATAATTATAATTATAAAAAATTAGGCTCTTTAGAAGCAGCCAAAAAAATATTCCAGTAGATAATTTCGGCTGTAAGATTATTAAACATTGCAAATTTAAAGAAGATTTTCTATTACTATTTTATCATAAACAAAGCTTTCCAATTGAGTAAAAATTTTATTGATGTATAAAATTAACTTTCAAAAGGAATCTCTATAAAAATTTCCAGGTTTTTTTTTTCAAAATTCTAGGACTTTTCCAGGACTTCGAGATTCCTTTCAAAATTCCAGGATTTTTGCGATTTTTTTTCTCCAATTTCTCGGATTTTTGCAACTTTTTTTAAAAAATGCTAACACTTTTCTAGAGTTTTCAGATTCCATTAAAAAAATCCAGGACTTTACCAGGTTATTTTTGAAAATTCCAGAACTAAACAATGTTTTTCAGATTTCCTTTCAAAATGCGAGGACTTTTCCAGGTTGATCAGATACCCTTTCATAATTCCAGGACTTTGCCTGGTTCATTTTTCAAAATTCCAAGACTTTACAAGGTGTTCCAGATTCCCTTTTAAAATTGCAGGATTTTTTCAGGTTTTGCAGATTCTTTTTCGAAATTCAAGGACTTTTCTACGTTCTGTAGCAACCCTGTGATTTTACTCTCAGCCTATTGTTCACACATAGCCCCTGTTGATGCGATATAATAATTGTTAAATTAATAAACTTCTGGAACAGAAAAAATATGTTACTTATTGTAGTTTGGACATGATAGTACGCAGGAACACAATAGTAGTTGTGGATGTTCTAAAATTTGTTTAAATCAATAAAAAATGATCAAATACAAATGAAAAAAATTATCAAATAATGATTATCGATTCGTAAAGGTTTTCAGTCGTCTTTCCAGTAGAATTGCTGACCGCACTGATGACATGACCAAAATGTGATGACGATTGCTCAACCTGAGTTAAAATTAAATAAAAAGATTAGCAAAATGTTTTGAATTAAAATTGCATGTTAAATATTCAATCAACTGTCTCGTATAAACAAAAATATAAATATAAAAATACTTTTTTTAAATTTACACACATATATTTACTGTGGCAATTATTTATAATAGAGCGTATCAATTATTTAATAAATACTATACTACATATATTTTACATAGATTTCTTGTTTGCTACAATCCAAAATATACTGCGCAGTGTACAATAATGAGAGTATTTATAAATGGAAACAATATTTAATAACAATATTAACATAGTAATTTTAGGGCTAGTCATCGAAATTCTAAGTTCAATAAATCGTTCCATTATTAAGTAATTCGTTACTGAAATTGTGATTTTTTAAAAAATTTCACATTCAAAGCATTGAAAAGGAAAATTCTTTAATTGCTTCAGTAATTTTAATGTAAGCTTTTTGACTTTGAAAGTTTCACTTCAAAATTATGTAACTATTATGGCTTTCAATTTGGAATTTTACAATTTGAAGGAATTTCAAGTAATCTTTTGTAAATTGACCAATTACAATTTTTTTTAGCTTTTAGGCTTTCAATTTAGAATAGTACAATTTTAAACCATTCACAAAAGAATCTTTAAAAACATAAACTCAAACAAAGTCAAATTGTGTAGTAGAATTGCACAATGACTTCAATTGAGTAAAGTTTAAAAAAAAATGTAAACAGATAATTAGAAATAGTTTCAGTACAATGAAATAAATTTTAAATCATTTAATTTGAAAATTGTCAACTTAAAAAATTATAATACTAGTTATTTGATTTTTTAAATTTCCAATTTGTACATTTTTGAACAATTTAATTAAATTTCAAGTTATTTAATTTGAAAATTGCCCAAACAAACAAAAAATTATTAAAGTTTTCAATTTGGAATTATAAAATTTTAAATTATTTAGAAAATATTTTTTTTAATCACTTTAATATTGAGAAAAGTATTTTTAAAAAAAGATTTTAATCGGCTCATTAAACTTAGTTACACAACAATGGTGTACATTTTAAATAATTTAATTTGAACATTTTCCAAGTAAATAAA
Organism: Druon quercuslanigerum; assembly: GCA_010014905.2. Taxonomy (NCBI): domain Eukaryota; kingdom Metazoa; phylum Arthropoda; class Insecta; order Hymenoptera; family Cynipidae; genus Druon; species Druon quercuslanigerum. Next base: position 5,462 of record JAAAKG020140987.1, read on the forward strand.
AAATAATATGACCATGATTTATTTAATCAAAATAGAACAACAGTTAAACCAATTCTACATCTAGTAAGCTCAAAATAAAAGGTTTTTTTAAAACTTATTAATATAATTCTTGTATTTCCCCCCTAGATTCTACAATATAGTTGAATTTAATTTTAAAAAGTTGTGAAATTTCAAATAATTGTACTTATTACATAATATCAAAAAAGTCAAAACATTCATGTTTTTACAAATATTAATAAAAATTTATTAAAACAGAATTATTTTAATTTTTGCAAGAATTTACCCATTTTTGAAATTTTGTGATTTTTTGCACCAAGTTCGAACCCAGAGCAGAATCTATAGAAAAATCAAATAATAGCTTAAGAAATTAGCAAAATACTACAGACTTTTCTTTAAAATGAGTTAAAGAACTTTAAAAAATGCTAGTTACTTCCAGAGTTATTCCAGTTTTTCCAAAACATTCCAATTGGCCGTTTTTTGCAACATCTTTTTATAAAATTGACACTTTGCCTTTAATGTGTGCTAATTAGACGCCAATATTGACTACTTTTCGCGCTATATTTCGAAAAAAATCATGTTAACATTATAAAAATGAAGGGAATTTACTAGTAGCTAAAAAACCAGTCAAATTTAAAATCAATGAATTTTCAAGTCTGTATCTATCAATTTTGAATATTTCACTACCTACCGTTTAGAACAGAAATTCTTCAATTTTAATTCGTAGAAACATTCAGAATTAATAAATCTAACATAAGCTTGCAAATTAAAAATGCTGAAACTATTTTATCTTGGAAACTATGTGAAAAAATTAAAACATTAACAAAATTAATTGAAAAGTAGAAAAAATTGATACACTACCAGGCTTTAATTACACAAGAATAAATTAAATTGTTGGAATTAGTAAATAGAGGGCCATTCAAGTATCTCTAAAATTATTTCAAAGGTTTAAAGATTCTTCGGATAAATTATCTTGTGGATTGTGGCTTCGTGATATGTCATGTAATCTTTCCTCTTAAATCTTCTTCCACAAATAGAGCAAGTGAATTTTGGTTCTTCGCCACATCCTTCTCTCAAATGTCTTCTCAAAGAATCATACCAGGTGTACAATTTTCCGCATTTGTAACATTGAAAAGGATACTCGTGATTTACTCTACTGTTAAGCCACGGTTCTGAAACAGTAATAATAAATAGTTAATAATAAAAATAATTATTAGTATCGCCATTTATTCCACATACACGACACTTGAAAAATGATATTACTTTTTTTAATGATAATTTGCATTTTTAAGAAGGAAAGAAAGGTAGGGAAATAATTTCTTATTTTAAATTCCATTAATCAAGTTGTATATTGTATAACTGAAAATGTTTCTCGAAGATGGACACAGACGCAAGTTACAATGTGTGAAACGATTCTTTGTACAATAAATTCTATAAGTTTTTAAGAAACATTGAACGTCTTCAGCAATTGATTTTTAGTTTGTAATTTTAATATTTTTGTTTTACACGTGCAATCCATGGATTTTAATACTATGCTGTTGGAAATGTGATTTCCTTTTAAAAGTTTTGTGACAATAGGTGCAAACAAATTGCCGATGTTGTCCGCATTCGTAGCGAAGATGTCGACTTAAAGTATAGGATTTGCCATAAGATCTTCCGCATCGGTAGCAAGCATATCGCGTTCCAAAATATTCTCTTCCTGCCAGACGGATATTTTCGCCGATACATGAAAAAAGAGAAGAAAAAGCTTACGGTTACTCAAATTCACTTGAATTGGCTAAAAGATATAACAATCTTTTAACCAAATTAAAATAATCTTTTCACTCAGATAACAAAAATCACACAAAAATCTAATAGTGGCTTAAGAAATAGAAAAAGAAACCCAATGTTTAAAAACTTTTCAGCTTCGCATTTTAAATAAATGTTACGATCTGAAACTATAAATTATTCTGCTGCGTTCTTTATATATTTTTTGAAATATTTCTGAAACAAAATAATTATTATGTAATTAGTAGTATAGTAAATATAAAAATTGTTACACAGAAATTTGATAAATTGTATACCGTAATTATTTTAGATTCCCGGAATTAATGTAGTCCACTGCTGAAAATTTGATAAAAAATAAATAATTATTCACAAAATATTGATCACATAATTTATAATGTACTTGCAACCTACATTGTAATTTTTATAAACAATATTTAGAAAGTTCAACAGTATATTTATATTACTAGAATTATTTTATATAAAATAAAAATATCTTTTAATATGCATATGTATTTAAACTTATTGTTTCTTAAACGAAATAAGACGACATGTATATTGCCGTTTCAAGAAAGAAAAAGATTTTCGCAAAAATATGAGCATTTGAAATTTTCGGGTAGTTTCAAAAGAAATAAAATTTTTTCTTTAAACTTTTACAACTTTTGACACAATTAAGATATTTAAATTTTAGAATATTAAAAAAAAATTAAAATGGCAGTTCATTCGATAAGTTTTATAAATTAAAAATCACTATTATCTGGACAAGAATATCGTTTTCAAAAAATTGATTTTTTGCATATCTTTAAGAAATTTCATTAAATATTTTCTCATGGTCAGAAAAATGATTCAGCTTGCATAAAACGTTCTCTTTCTTCTGTCTTTTGTATAGAAGCACGAATTTTGTTTACAAATATTGCCTAATATAAATAAATTGGGTTTTCCATAATATAAACTTTTCGTGCTTTCAAAATTTAGCCGGGAAGGTAAGAGTCGAATTTAATAGAAAATGCCAACTTCTTTATTATATACCATTTTTTAAAATTCTTACTTATATAAGAAAAAAATTCCGTAAGTTTTATAGAGGCCAAAACATTTTAGAGACCATGATAATTTTTTTTTTAGCAAAATTTAATTTTTAAAATTTTTTCTCGCGAACAATGCAAGATAGCATACCGCAGCGAGATGAATTCTATGTAGAACATTTTTCACATGAAAAATATTTTTTCTGATCATTTTGTCGAATCTTTTGTTGTTTCTAAAAGAAATGCAAAAATACCGAGTGACTTCTTTATACAAGCACCAAGTAAAAAAAAAACAAGTTTGTTTATTTTAAAAAGTTATACCCAAAACACCTCCTACTCTTTTATAATATCTTGCATTGTTCGCCAGAAAAAATTCATTAAAAAAAATCTCATGACCACTAAAATTATTTGGCTTGCAGAATGTCTTCTTTATATAATCATGAATCATGATTATATAAAGAATTGAAAAGATGAATTTTAGTAAAATATTTTTTATAAAAAAATAACAACGTTTTTTGTTAGCATTTTGTCAAATCTTTGATTATTTCTAAAAAATGCAAAAATTAAATTTTTCGAAAAATCTCATATCGACAAAAATGATTTGGTTAATAAAAAACGTGGAGTTTTACATAAAATCAACCTTCCATATCTTCAAAATTCAGCAAGGAATATTTTTCAAACATTCGTGCTGATATATAAAAACAACATTCAGTAAGTTTTATGACGGTAAAATCATTTTTTTGGCATTGAGAATTACTTTTTTTTCTAAATCTTACCATATTTTTTAATCTTTCGTTAAAAAAAAATTAAAATATGCAAAATTGGAATTTTTCGAGAAAAAATTTTCTTGCTTGGCAATCATAAAACTTACTGAGTGTCTTCTTTATACAAGAAAAAAATTCCAAAATTATAGAAAAAAATAAAAATGTGTATTTTTGCATACAAAATCTTTTGATATATCCAAATTCAACCGAGTTGAATTTAATAGAAAGTCCTACTTTCTTTTTTTCTGCAATATATGTCAAAAATTCTTGCTTATATAAAATGGACTATCGATAAAAATAACGAAATATTCAACAAAATATTAAGAACAAACTTTTAAAAAAATGTTCTACAAAAAAATCTCATAAACATACCAATTATTTCGATTGCATATACCTTACAGAACTTCTATTTGGCATAAGTTCGAAATTTCCCAAAATACTGGATAAAATAAAAGAAATAAAGTTCTACATAAATTCAACTTTTCATATATTTAAAATTTTTCTTTGAAGCCGGAAAGATGGAGTCGGCTTCAATAGAAAACCCCACTGTATTTTTGTTATCCAATATTATTTAAAAATTCGTGCTTATATAAAAAAGAAATTCGGTGTATTCTTACAATTTTGTCGAATCTTTCGTTCTTTAAAAAAAATCAAAAATTCAATTTTTAGAGAAAAAAATTTTCGTGGCTACAAAAATGGTTTGGCCTACATAATAATTAAAGGATGCCTTCCTTAAAGGGCTATCAATTTAGCAAAAAAAAAAGTGCTTTTGAGAAAATCGACTGACAATATTTTCAAAAAAAGCCCTTTTGATAATTTTCAACATGTTATTTTCTGGTGTATTTCGAAAGGGAAAAAATATTGTATTTTATTTAAGAGTCTTGAAACTTAAATACTCATAACTTTATTTTATTTAAAAATTCTATGAAGTGAAGTTGCACTGTCTGCCCGATTTGAAATTGATTCGGTCAATACCAAAATTGATAATTGTAATAAATAATATAATTAGTAACACTAATTTATATATATATATATATAAATTTCTGAATTGTATAATTTAATGATTATATTCATTGTGATATTTTTTTACACTTTATTCAATAATAATTATGATTCAAAAAATAGCCGCTATTTTTCTAGCCAATTACGCGCAATCTCAGAGGGGTCACGTGCTCCAACACGTCGAGACAAGAAGGTTAGGTCGGTTATCAGAATGATCAGGATGCTGTATCTTCTACGTAGAATGTAAACAAATATTTTTGCAAGTTCTCTTCATCCCTGCGGATTTTACACCGCGTTACCGTAAACAGTGCATCGAAAATTATGTGAGCCCTCCACATAAAATAGGCTACTTATATTTTTCTTTCTAAATCTGTAAAAATCTGTGAAGAATGGAAGGCAAAAATAAACGAAAACGTTCCGGAGAAAATTCCGAAGAAAGAATCTACAAAAAGTTCGAAGTTCTAGAAACAAGGATTATGGAACTGTGGTCCAGTGATTCTAATCGAGAAGATGATAACGATACCTTAGAGCCTCTGGACGCTGAAGTCAGAGGTTAGTTTTGTTTCAGACTTGAATGCCTTTGTTTACACCATTAGACTTTGCACCGACACACCAAGAACACACAAAAAACTATGCAAATTTTAATGCAACACTAGGTTAGCACGTCAAGAGTACATGCTCACGCCACACATTATTAAACTTAAATTTTGAAATTTCTAATAAATTTCATATCCCTTTCACCCTTTCACTACAATCACTTTAATGACTGTTGCGATCCTAACCTGTCTTTGGCATCTTTAGCAAGATGCTCCATTTTTGTAATGAGAACATGAAACAGTGTCGCCAACGTGAGTCGGATGGCGATAAATTTTCGTATCTAGTTGAATGTCATAAAATAACAAACAAAACAATGCAATTTGCAGAAACTGTACACTCAAAATGAGTAAAAGTTTGAATACGGCTGAAAGAAATTTAAAAATCAATTTCTTCCTCTCATGAAAATCCGATAAATTAACTTTCTTTTTAAACGTATGGAAATAACAACTAGGCCAACAAGTGGCATCAAGTAAACAACTGAGCGCTTGCGCAGAAATACTAAGCTGGTTGATGTGAAAATATGACGTGTGAAATTGCAATACAGTATTTTCACTTTTTTAAAAATTCGGTTAATTTTCCCCCTCAGCAAGTGCAACGACAAACCCAATTTATTCATATTTTTCGTAATTTTCAGAATAAAACAGATGTACTAATTTAATCTGACTAATGTTCTACTCATATAGGGTATACAAAAATATGTTGATTTAAAGATTAAATTAGAAGACTGCAAATTCGCGATACTAACCTCAAATTTTCTTCTGTAACGATTCAATGTTTAAGGGTGCTTCATTCTGACTTTTCTATTGCAAAAACTTGAAATTTCTGGAATTTTATCAATATTTGGAAAGAAAAGAAGACACTGAATTATCTAAAAAAAATCCCTTGTCGAAAAATGCAACTGCTTGGTTAAAAACTAATCTTTTTCAATCGAAAATTTTCAACTATATGGTTGAAAATTATTCTTCATTGGTTAAATTCAACTGTTTTTGGTTTCAAATTTGAATATTTTGCGTTGGAACTATCAACTATTATATTTGTTTGTTAAAAATGCAGCTATTTAGTTGAAAGTGGAACTCCTTTATTAGAAATTCGCTTTTTTGGTTCATGATTCATCATTTTAATTGAAAAAAACTTTTTTTTGTTGTTGAAAATTCAACTATTAAATTTTGGTTTCAACATTAATCTTTTTAGTGAAAAATTAACTATCACATTATTAGTTGAAAATATATCTGTTTCAGTTAATAATTCATGTATTTTGTTGAAAATTAATTTCTCGAGTTAAAATTATTACACCATTAAGCCGTTTCTCTTTCGGGGTAGGCGTGACTCACTCGGTAGGGAGGGGAGTAGTGTGAGGAAG
>JAAAKG020140988.1:0-11967 GCA_010014905.2 Druon quercuslanigerum
TAGAGCTCTTTTAAACCAATGGTTTCAGATTTTGAAGGAAGTTGACACTGCTTTAACTAAACGCAAAATAAACAAGATCAAGTTCTTATCAGAACAAGTGCTACCTTATGTCTGAGAATCTGATAGTTCCTCCAACCATGATGTTGTGTCTACTACCGAAGCGAGATAAGCTCTATTTTAGAAGATGACAAAAGCGATGGTACATGCATAAAGAAACTAAAAAAACCAATAAGAAACAAATTTTATTACAGCTTCCCTGTCTCAGATGTGCAAATTGCTAGAGCTCTTTTAGACCAATGGTTTCAGATTTTGAATGAAGTTGATACTGCTTTAACTGAACGCAAAATAAACAAGACCAATTCTTATCAGAAAACGTGCTACTTTATGTCTGAGAATCTAATCTTTCATCCAACCATAATGTTGCGTATACTTTCGACAATTCAAACACTGCCGAAGATCAATCGAAGGAAGGGGATCATATACTTTCTCTTGCTGAGAAAAATTCCGTGGAAAAGCAGCATCACAATTTGATTGCAGTGGAAGCAGAATGCCGTTCTTTCAATTGGATTCAATCCAACATCTGTGAAAAATGGGGATATTCTGCAGTATTGGAAATCCTTAAGCAAGCAGTTTTCATGGCTTTCATGAGTTAAAGTAAAAAAAATTACAAATATTATCTTATGCTGAAAATCTATCTTTTGTTTCTATTTATTTTTATATTTTCAAAGCGAAATGTGAAAAAATAATGGCTAAACTAGACCATTACGCCGCCATTCAAAATACGATTCCTGCTGAACCTGTGGACCGATTTGGATGTATTCTTTTAAAGCTAATAAAATTTCAAAGAAAGTAGTTAAACCTGATTTTTAATTAAGTTTAAAAATTTTTTTATAAACAAATAAATATGACGAAAAAAATGGCCATTTTTTTTATTTGACGTTTCCGGTGCTTGTCAATAATAGAAAAATCACCAACGTTTCATAGATTTACAGTACCTAAATGTATTATATAATGATACAATAAAAAAAAAGAAATTTCATAAACAAATTATTTGTTGAAATTGTGTTTTGTATCGTTTTCAGTAATTTAACGTTTTTAAATTATGTTGCAAGGAATTTGAATGGAAACAATATTCTAATGAAAAAAAATTTCTCTTTAGACTATTCCTGTTACTATTATAAACAAATTTAATAAACCAATGCATTATTTAGGCATTTGTCGTCAGAATTTTTTTTTTTGCGTCAATTTTTTTAAATTAGGAACCTCATGATAATTTCAGAAAAATTCATAATTTGTTGAAGAGTTTTATGAACTTTGTAACAAATTTCATAAACAAATGCACTATTTGGACATTTCTCGAAGGAAGAGCTCCTTTTTTTCAATGGCAGTCCTTTTAATTGAGAACTTTAGGATAATTGCAGTAAAATTCATAATTATTTGATTAATTATTTAAGGTGAACCTTATTAAAGGCTAATAAATTTTAAAAAGTTTGCAGAGTGATTAAAATTTCCTTCGAAAAATAAGGGGAAAAACAAGGAAAATATTTTTTAAATCGAAAATATACATTTTTGAAGATTATCGCTTGAGGACCTTAAATGTGCATAGTTAATTTATAACTCATAGGTAAAGATCCATTAAAATTTTACGTTTTCAAAAAATCCTTATTTTTATTTAAATTAAATTGAAAGTAGACTACTTTACGTTTAGAATATTATAATATGACCTTCTTATTGTTTCAAATGAGATGAGAATGCTACACCATCACCTTATTTAATGAAAATTTTTTATTTTTCGCGTTTTTCATTTTTTACCCTAAAAAACAGACCAAAATATTTTTTTACAAGGGGAAATTAGTTTTCTACTAAAAGCAAACAAAATTTTTAACTAAAATATAATATTTTAAGCAGTGAAGCTGTACCTTTTTCCCTTCGGGCCTTATTAAAAAAATGAATTATTCTGAAATTTTTTTACTAATCTCGGGCAAAATATATGCAAAAGTTCTTCCTCTTGTGATATTTTCTGGAATAATTTAAAATTATTTTATTTTAAATTTTCAAGCCGTAAAATAAATTTGAATTTCTAACCAAGAAAGATTTTTCAGTCAATCTGGAAAAAACAAGAACTTTCTACAAAAATAAATAAATTTGTAACCCAAAAAAGACGAATTTTTAACTGCAAACTAATTTTTGAAAAATGGAATAAATTTAATTTTTAAATAAAAAGAGAATTTTCAACAATACAGATAAATTTTTGACCAAGGAAATTTTTAACTAAAATTATGAATCTTCAAACTAAATTATTAACTAAATAGTGGAAATTCCAAACAAGAAGATAAATATTCTATGCAAAAAGATAAATTTTCAACGAAGTTAAAAGCTTTGTAACTGGGAAACAACAATTTTCGAGCAACAATGAAATACTAAAAATTTTATAAACAATTTTAACTAAAAAAGAACGATTTTTTTAAACAAAATAAGTGAACTTTTAACCAGAAAGTAAAAGGAACAAAAGAACAAAATAATGCATTTTATAAATTAATTTTTTTTTAAATCACAAAATTTATGAACTAAGTATGAATGTTGCTAAAAATAACATAAAGTTATCAACTAAAAGGACTGCCATCGAAAATTCATTTGTTTATCAAATTTGTTTAAAAAAACATAAAATGAATCAACTAATTATGAATGAATCTGAAATTATCGTAAAGTTCCCAAATTAAATGGACTGACATTCGAAAAAACGAGTTTTTCCGTCGACAAATACTCAAATAATGCATTTGCTTCATAAATTTGTTAAATAAAATCATAAAATTCATCAAAAAATTATGAATTTTCTGAAATTATCATGAGGTTCCTATTTTTAAAAAATTTACATAGAAAAAAACGAATTTTTCTGACTACAAGTGCCTAAATAATGCATTTTTTAATTAAATTTGTTTATGATACTAAAAATAATAGTCTTGAAAAAAAGTTTTTTCATTAAATTATTGTTTTGATTCAAATTTCTTACAATATCACTTTAAAAACGTTAAATTTTTGAAAATAAGAGAAAAAAAATTTTCAACAAATAATTTTTTTCCATGCAATTTTTTTGTTTATTGTATCATGATGAAATATCTTTATGTAATGTAAATTTATGAAACGCCGGCGATTAGAACGATTTCCTCTAATTGACGAGTGCCGGAAACATCAAATAGAAAAAATGGACATTTTTTTGTCATATTTATTTGTTTATAAACAAATTTAAAAACTAACTTAAAAATCTGGCTCATCAACTTTCTTTGAAATTTTATCAGCTCAAAAATACACAACCGGTCCACACAGGTCCAGTCGGAATTGCATTTTCAACCAAAAAGTCTACTTTTTGAATTATTATTTGAACTATTAATTAATTATTAAATTAAAACAGGAGAAGAGTTAAAATTTAAAAAAAAAGTTTAAAAGAGACAAATGTTGTATCTAAACAATCAGTTTCCATATTTCTTGTAATTAGAATTTTTCCCAAATGAAGTAAAAAAGCCAATTAAATTTCTCAAATAAAGAATAGTACAATAGAAAATATATAATAAATATTAAAAAAATAAATTTTTCTTTTCTATTTACAGAAAGACTGTAAACAAAAAAAAATCCTATTTTTCTGAACTTTATGCAAACAATGAAAGGGCAATATTTTAAGAATGGAAACAGACTAAGTTACATTAATCGTTTCTTAATATGACCTTTTTCGAAAATTTAACATCATTGCGTCGCTTTCTTAAATTTGTCAATTTTTCACGTTTTCGATGCTTATATATTTTTAAAATAATCTTCATTAATAATTATAAATAAGTTTATTTAGTTTTACCAAGCAACTAGTTTTCTTTCAGTATTAAATTATGAAATATCTTGACTAATTGAATTAACCATTTTTTACGAATCTTAAAATTAAAATAAAACAAATTTAATGAATTAAAATAAAATGAAAATTAAATAAAATAAAACTATCCAAGGCAAATCATTTTTACGAAGTTTGCAAAATAATTGCAATTTCTTATGGAAAATTAGGAAAATGTGTGATTGAAGTATATTGATACGTTTTAATTTAAAAATTCTAAAAATTCTCAGTTTTTAACTTTATTTAAACAATCAGCTTCCGCTTATTAATTATTTTCCTTCCTTGTGTCATTTTTTTTAAACAGATATAAAATTTGTATTTTTTATATTTTATTGTGTTTCTGACGATTAAATAAATACTTGAGTTCCATCAAAAAAGGATTCATTACAAAATTATAGATCTTTTTGGTTGCAAAATTTGAACTCATTAATTTTTTCATACCCTACTTTGTTTTTACAAAAATTTAATATTTTTTACTTTATTGTTTGTTGTTTTCCATGATTAAAACAAAAACTTCGCATCCTATCAAAAAGTAATTAATAAGAAATTTGTGGATCCTTCATTGAAACATTTAATATTCAAAAAAAAAGTTTAAAAATATATGGTAATCTGGTAGGTTCTTGAAAAAGTAAGGTTTTTCTCTTCTGGATTTTTTTACTATTGTGCTGCTTTTGGTTTACAATGTTTATTTTCGCTTGTTTTTTTTTAATTTTGTGAATGCACAATTTTTGTGAACAAGATAACTATAAAATGGTTGCAGATAAATTGATGAATTTTTTAGGATCTATTTTTACTACTTATCTCTTGAAAGTAACCAAACGATTTTTTTAAAAATATTTATTAAATTTTTTGTTGGCACTTATCAATATTTTAAAAATCGGATTTCTATAGTAAAACCTTTTTCATTAGCATCTTTCAAACTTGATGCAAGAATACAAGAGATGTGTTGATTTGAGACAAATCGATTGAACTATAATAATTATTGTAATTATTATTTATTTTTATTTTATATTTATATTTATATTATATATTTCTATTTTATTATTATTATTTTATAGTAATATTTTTTTCATTGGCATAATTCAAAATTGATGCAATAACGGAAAAGATTTTTTGATTCAATGCCAATCAATTGACAGATATGTATACTTGTTCATATAAATTTTTATACTATACTTTTACTTATTTATGTTTATAATTATATCTTATACAAATTATTAATAAAAGGTTCTGTTAAATTAAAATAAAAAGTAAAAGTGGAAAATTTTTTTTCTATAGACATTTAATCTTATTTGTTCACAAATTATTTTTTTTACTGAAAAGGCAACCTTTCACTTTCTGGTTAAAAGTTCACTTATTTTGTTTAAAAAATTGTTCTTTTTTTAGTTAAAATTGTTTAAAAAATTTTAAATATTCTATGGTTGCTTAAAAATTGATCTTTTTAAGTTAAAAAGTTTTTTTACTTTGTTGAAAATGTATCTTTTTGCATAGAATATGTATCTTCTTGTTTGGAATTTCCACTACTTAGTTGATATTTTCTTTTGAAGATTCATAATTTTAGTTAAAAATTTTGGTAGTTAAAAATTTGACTATATTGTTGAAAATGCTTTTTTTGTTTAAAAATTCAAATTTATATTATGGCTTGAAAATTGAAATTGAAATAATTTTAAATTATTCCAGGAAATATCACAAGAGGAAAAACTTTTGCATATATTGTGCCAGATATTAATAAAAAAAATCAGAATAGTTTATTTTCTTAATAAGGCCCAAATGGAAAAAGGTTCAGCTTCACTACCTTAAATATTATATTTGAGTTAAAAAATTTTTTCAGCTTTTTGAACCAAAATTGGTTTAATGTAACCAATTGCCAATTAATAAGGATTATCTTAAATAATTATTAACATAAGTGGCTAAATTAGGTTCTTGTTATTTATTTCTCTTTTCCTTATACCAAAAAAGTTTGAGGTCTCTCGAAATTAAAATTGCTCAAATTTAACTATAACTAGTAAAATTTTACAGATTGGATTAACGAAAAGTGAACCAGCAGTAATTTGTAAAAAATTACTTATTCGATTATTCAAAGTATTGTCTAATTCAATAAATAAATTCAATAAATAAATTCTTTCAGGATAGTACACAATATTTAAAAAAAAGTTGCTTGAAATGGAAAAACTTAAAAAAATAATAATAATTTTAATAATTAAAAATTATTATTATTTGATTTAATTTAATTAAATTATTATTCTATGTAATGCTTTTGGTACTACAAGAAGCATTACATAGCATTTTTAATCTAAAAACACTTAATTTTATAATTAAAATATACTTGATAATCTTCTACCTAAAAGATGAATTTTCAACTAACATGTAATAAACTAATTATAATATTAATTGATGATTACTGGTCAAAATAATTTTCTGAAGAAACAAGAAAAAAATTATTGTTATTATTATTATTATTATTATTATTATTATTATTATTATTTGACCAGTAATCAGCAAAATTTGACATCGGAATTGATTAATTAATGACTGTGGTTGACAAAATAACATCATTACTTTTAAAAATGTAATATTTGTCATTTCATAAAAACTGTTATTTAAAAAAATAAACAACAGTTGAATTTTACCAACGAAAACAACTTTTTAATGATTACTTGAATCCTGAACTAAAACAAAACAAAAAAGTGGCACTTTTTACAGAAAAAATTGATTTTCAATAAGAAAAGATTAATTTTTTTCAAAATGGGTACATTTTCAAGTAAATAGTTAAATTTTCTATAAAACGAAATTAAAATCAAGATGTGTTACTTTTGAAGGAAATAAAAATGTTTTTAACAAATTAATTCATTTTTAAACCTAAAGAATAATAATGGAATTGTATCATACCCCCCCCCCCCCTTAAGCTGTAAGTTTAGTACAAGCAATATGTATATATGTAATTAATCAAAAATTAATTTAATAATTAATTAATGAATTTATTAAAATATAATTTAAAATGTAATTTATTAAATTATATGAAATTTAATATACAAAATTTAAATATTTTCAGAAACATCTTCAGAAATTTTTTCCGAAACTTCTCGGTTCACAATTTGTAAATATGGCCTTCCTACTGTTTTAATAAAGTTAAAAAAGCAACATCATCGCGTTGCTTTATTACATTTTTCTATTTCTCAAGTTTTCCATTTTATAACTTTTTTAAAAATATTATGTGCAGTGCTAAGTGAATTTTTTTATTGAAAAAAAAAATTAGTTTCTTTCTACTATTGAATTAGGCAATATTTTGATTAATCTTATTCAAGTTGATCCTTATTCAAGGCAAACAATTTTCAAAACGTTTGCTGAATAATTGCAATTGCCTATAGAAAATTTTAAAAAAATGTGTGACCGAAATAGATTTATAATCTTTTTTTAAAACTTTGTTTAAACAATCAGAATACAATATTTTTAGTATAAAAATTTCTCAATATAGCCTTCCTACTGTTTCAATAAAGTTAAAAATATATCATAGCCTCGCTTTATTAGACATGTCTATTTTTTTAAGGTTTTCTATTTTAAGCAACTTTTTTTAAATATTGTGTACAGTCCTAAAAGAATTTATTTATTCGTATAAAGCTATCAGTTGTTTCATACTATTGAATTATTATTATTTTTATTATAATTAACAATTTTTTATTAATAATTCTTGATTATTATAATTATTTTTTTATCATTTATCATTTTTTTATTATTTAAAGCAAATTTTTTTTAATATCGCGTACAGTCCTTAACGAATTTATTTATACGTATAAAGCTATTAGTTGTTTTCTACTATTGAATTATACAAAACTTTGAATAATCGAATAAGTCATTTTTTACAAATTACTGCTGGTCCACTTTTCGTTAATCCAATCTGTAAAATTTTACTAGTTATAGTTAAATTTTAGCAGTTTTAATTTCGAGAGACCTCGAACTTTTTCTGAAAATTAAAGAATGCTACACCATTTAGTGGCACAATTTTTAATAATTTAATCTATAAAATTGCATTAAACCAATTTTGGTTCAAAAAGCTGAACAAAGAATTTAACTAAAATATAATATTTAAGGTAGAGAAGCTGAACCTTTTTCCATTTGGGACTTATTAAGAAAATAAATTATTCTGATTTTTTTCTTATTAATATCCTCATCGACAAATGCTCAAATAATGCATTTGCCTAATAAATTTGTTTGGTAAAATCATAAAATTCATCAAAAAAATATGAATTTTCTGAAATTATAATGAGGTTCCTATTTTGAAAAAATTTACATAGAAAAAAAGGAATTTTCTGACTGCAAATGCCTAAATAATGCATTTGTTTACTAAATTTGTTTATGATATTAAAAAGACTAGTCTTGAAAAAAAAATATATTTCTTAAATCGAAAATATACATTTTTGAAAATTATCGCTTGCGTACGTTTTCAAAAAAAATTTATTTTTCTGAAAATTAAAGAATGCTACACCATTTAGTGGCACAATTTTTAATAATTTAATCTATAAAATTGCATTAGCAATTGGTTACATTAAACCAATTTTGGTTCAAAAAGCTGAAAAAAAATTTTAACTAAAATATAATATTTAAGGTAGAGAAGCTGAACCTTTTTCCATTTGGGACTTATTAAGAAAATAAATTATTCTGACTTTTTTTTACTAATATCTGGCACAATATATGCAATAGTTTTTTCTCTTTAGATATTTCCTGGAATAATTTAAAATTATTTAAATTTCAATTTTCATGCCATGAAATAAATTTGAATTTTTAAATAAAAAAAGAATTTTCAACAATGTAGTCAAATTTTTAACTAAAATTATGTATCTTCACAACAAATTTTTAACTATGCAGTGAAAATTACAAACAATAAGATGTTTTACACAAAAAGATAAATTTTCAACAAAGTAAAAAAAACTTAAACTAAAAAAGATCAATTTTTAAGCAACAATAGAATATTTAAACAATTTAAAAAAAATTTAACTAAAAAAGGACAATTTTGAATACAAAATAAGTGAATTTTTAACCAGAAAGTGAAAAGTTGACTTTTCAATGAAAAAAAAATTTAACAAATAAAATTAAATGTTTATAGAAAAAAAATTCTCACAAAAAATGGAAAAGTTAAATTTCCAGCTAAGGAAGGAAGATTTAGCTAAACATATGAATCTGCAAGCAAAAAATTATTTTTTAAACCAGAAAACTATTTTTCTACCAAGAAAGGTAAAGTTTAAAAAAAACCCTAACTATCTAGTATTACAATAGAAGAAAAACATAATAATTTTTTTGAATCAGTATGTTTCTTAAATTGTTTTAATTTTTAACTTACTCCAAGTGAAAAATAGACAAAACTTGAATATTTTAGAAAAAATTGCAACTTTTCAGCATTATTTATAAAGAATATTATTTTTAAAAAATAAATCAATTTTTAAACAATTATGTATTTTTACTGAAATTACTGAAATTTGAATTTTTAACCATGAAAGATTTTTCAGTCAATCTGGAAAAAACAAGATCTTTCTACAAAAGTAAATAAATTTTTAACCCAAAAAAGACGAATTTTTAACTAAAAACTAATCTTCAAAAAATGGAATGAATACATTTACGGTTAAAACATTTAAGTTTTAAATAAAAAAAGAATTTTTCAACAATATTGTCAAATTTTTAACCAACGAAATTTTTTACTAAAATTATGAATCTTCAAAAAAAAATTGTTACCTGAGTAGTGGAAATTAAAAACAAGAAGACAAATATTCTAAGCAAAAGGAGGAATTTTCAACAAAGTAAAAAGCTTTTTACCTAAAAAAGATTAATTTTAAAGCAAGAATGGAATATTTGAGGAATTTAAAAAAATTTTAACTAAAAAAGGTAAAAACTTGACTTTTCAGTAAAAAAAAATTTTTAACAAATAAAATTAAATGTCTATAGAAAAAAAATTATCACAAAAGTGGAAAAGTTAAATTTTCAGCTAAGGAAGGAAGATTTAGCTAAACATATGAATCTGCAAGCACAAAATTGTTTTTCAACCCAGAAGACTATTTTTCTACAAAAAAGGTAAAGTTACTATCTAGTATTACTATAGAAGAAAAGAATAATAATAAAAAAGTATTTTTGTTAAATTTTTAAAATTTTTAACACACTCTAAGTGAAAAATTCACAAAACTTGAATATTTTAGAAAAAATTGTAACTTTTCAGCATTATTCAAAGAGAATATTATTTTAAAAGAAATAAATAAATTTTTAAACAATTATGTATTTTTACTGAAATTACATATGACCTTCGTCTAATTGAAAAGTACGCAAAACGTAGCAAATTTTAGAAAAAACTGCACATTTCGAGCCTTAATTTAAGACTATATATATATGTGAACAATAATAAGAGTTTTTGGCGATTATGTTTGTTAAATTTAATTAATTATTACGACTTTCTAACTCTATTCTAAGAAAATATTGCAACAAATAATATGCAAAAAGATGAAATTTGACCAAAAAATTGAATAAAAAAAGAAATTATTTCAATTTCAATTTTTGCCATAAAATAAATTTGAATTTTTAACCAAGAAAGATTTTGCAGTCAATCTGGAAAAAATAAGAACTTTCTACCAAAATAAATAAATTTTTAACCCAAAAAAAAATTTTTAACTACAAATTATTTTTTTTAAATGGCATAAATACATTAACAGTTAAAAAATTTAATTTTTAAATGAAAAAAGAATTTTTAACAATATAGTTAAATCTTTAACCAAGGACATTTTTAACTGAGATTATGAATTTTCAAAAAAAAATTGTTAACTAAGTAGTGGAAATTCTAAAAAGAAGATAAATATTATAAAAAAAGATCAATTTTTAAGCAACAATGGAATATTAAAAATTACAAAAAAAATTTTAACTAAGAAGGGACGGTTTTTTTAAACAAAATAAGTGAACTTTAATCGAGAAAGTGAAAAGTTGACTTTTCAGTAAAAAAAAATTTAACAAATAAAAATAAATTTCTATACAAAAAAATTCTCACAAAAAGTGGAAAAGTTAAATTTTTAGCTAAGGAAGGAAGTTTTAACTAAACAGATGATTCTGCCAGCAAAAAATTATTTTCTAACCCAGAAGACTATTTTTCTACTAATAAAGGTAAAGTTTCAGAAAAAAACCCCTAAATTTCTAGTATTGATATAGAAGAAAACAATAATAATTTGTTTGAATAAGTATGTTTCCTAAATTGTTTTAATTTTTAACCTACTCTAAGTGAAAAATTGACAAAACTTGAATATATAAAAAAAATTGCAACTTTTCAGCATTATTCAAAGAGAATATTATTTTGAAAGAAATAAATAAATTTTTAAACAATTATGTATTTTTACTGAAATTACATATGACCTTCGTCTAATTGAAAAGTACGCAAAACGTAGCAAATTTTAGAAAAAACTGCACATTTCGAGCCTTAATTTAAGACTATATATATATGTGAACAATAATAAGAGTTTTTGGCGATTATGTTTGTTAAATTTAATTAATTATTACGACTTTCTAACTCTATTCTAAGAATATATGGCGACAAACAATACGCAAAAAGATAAAATTTTACAACAAAATTGAAGAAAAAAAGAAATTATTTCAATTTCAATTTTCAAGCCATTAAATAAATTAAAATTTTGAACCAAGAAAGTTTTTTCAGTCAATCTGAAAAAAACAAGAACTTTCTACGAAAATAAATAAATTCTTAACCCAAAAAAGACGAAGTTTGAGCTACAAACTAATTTTCAAAAAATGGAATAAATACATTTACAGTTAAAAAATTTATTTTCAAAATAAAAATAGAATTTTCAACAATATAGTTAAATTTTTAATCAAGGAAATTTTACCAAAAAAATTGAATAAAAAAAGAAATTTTCTGCGAAAAATTTTCAGATTTTAATGAAAAATTATGGCAATTGCTAGCTATCGCGATAAAAATAGAAAACTTTTGAAAACATTGCGCATTAAAACCTTCCTTCAGTAGACATTAA
Organism: Druon quercuslanigerum; assembly: GCA_010014905.2. Taxonomy (NCBI): domain Eukaryota; kingdom Metazoa; phylum Arthropoda; class Insecta; order Hymenoptera; family Cynipidae; genus Druon; species Druon quercuslanigerum. Next base: position 11,881 of record JAAAKG020140988.1, read on the forward strand.
TGTTATATTTGTAAAATGAAAATATTAAATTTTCTTTTTAAAGTAAATGGTTTGCAGTTTTACTTTTTTATATTAATTAAACAGAAC
>JAAAKG020140989.1:0-11966 GCA_010014905.2 Druon quercuslanigerum
AAGTTGGAGTATCAAATAATCGTGAAAGTTTAGAATTGATAGGTGCAAGAAAACGGATTCATATATATATATATATATATATATATAAAAGAAAAATTGTAAACCATATAATAGAAATTAAAGTTATAATAATATATAATAATAATTCCATTTTTTCCATAATTCCATCCATCGTAACAATATATCTGCATTTTTATTAATACTCTAGTTGATAAAGATTTTAAGAAATAAAAAAAACTGTTTACCATTTTTTTATGGTTTCATATAGGGATAATTCTGAATTGAAATGATTGTGAATAATAAAAAAAAACTATGATTAATTTAAAAAATGTACAATAATTTGAAATAAAAATTACTGATGAGCAGAATGAAAAGTATAAGAGAGCCCCAATTAAGCACCACCTCCGTGCGTGGCCTATTCGCTCCTGCCTCAACGAAGGAGGCGATCAGCAGACCAGCAGAGAACCGTGAGCGTCGAACAAAACTCAACTCAGATACGATTGAACATTTTTAATCGTATCTCGGGAACCGATTAAGATTTTTTAAGTTTCTTTGACTTAAATTAAAGATAAAATTTCAAGCTCTATGTCGTATAATTTTCAAATTTCTTCAACAATTGTCCCTGGTCACTCTAAAGTCGACGCTTTCCAAATATTTTTTTAAAAATGCCTTATCATTTTTTTTTTGCTGATTAATCGTATTTCGAAACCAGCAGTGATTTCTAATAGAGCTTGCGTAAATCGATCTCATAATCTCCGACGGTAGTGTATTTAATCTCTCAAATGCTAAAAACACACTTCAAACTTATTAAGAAAGTATTCTAAATATCTTAAAGTGTTTTAGAGAAATCTTTTAATGAATCGCTCTTACATCTACTCACAGAGTATTCCGAAAATTAATTGCGCTTAATTGAGGGGCCGAATCGTATAAGGGCGTATAGAATTTCCTCGTGCGAAATCATATTTTCCTGGAGGCTTTGAAACAAATTTTGTATTTAAAATTTTTAAAGGATATATCTGGACGTGAAATTTTATTGTGCATCTTTTTTGCTGTAGACAAAAAGTTGTAACTTTTTTAGTTTACGAAATAAAGCCAAAAAACTGACTTTAAAAAAAAAAAACTTGATTTTAATCCATTTTTCACTTCATCTCGTGCTCAGTGCTTCAGTTTTTAAAATTTTTAAATGAAAATTTTAGGGAATGTGCTTTAAGATGTTCTTCGATTGAAAATATGATAGAAATTCAAAACTGTTTTTTTAAAATTATTATTAATTTTTTTCTGATGCTCGGCGCGAATCGAACACTTGTAACTTCCAGCGTTTCATTTAGCGAGGGAATTTTGAGCAGGCAAATACTTTTCGCGACAAAAATTCGGAGAAAGGTATAGTGAAGTTCTTTGGAAAGTTTCAACTTTATTAAGCTTAAAATTTAATTTAATGTGCACTGTTCAGAGCATAGTTAAGGACTAACTAATCTGTTTTATTTTTAAAATAGATTTAGACAAAGTATTAAAAAATTTGTGTATGGGTAAAAAATGTTTTATAAACATTAGGTGTACATTAAATTATCCTACATTTAAATATAAAGAAGCAAAAAAAATAAAAATTAAATAAAATTAATTAATATTTTGTAAACTTATTTTTCTTTAACTGTTATTCGCTAAAAAATTTCACAAGATCATATTATAAGCAAAAACTCTCTAGCGAGAGAACATGGCACAGCAGAGTGCACAGTAAGCTCGAAAACTCCAGCGCTGACGTTCATTAAAATCATAACTACTCCTAAACTATTAAATATTTTGATCTGAAACTTTCCAAAAAACTTCATTATATCTTTCTCCGAATTTTTGTCGTGCGAAGTATTTGCCTGCTGGAAATTCCCTCGCTAAACGAAACGCTGAAAGGTACAAGTGTTCGATTTGCGCCGAGCATCAGTAAAAAATCAATATTAATTTTTGAAAACAACAGTTTTGAATTCCTATCATCTTGTCAATCGAAGGACATCTGAAAGCATATTTCCTAAAATTTTTATTTAAAAAATTCAGAAACTGAACCACTGAGCACGAGTTGAAGTGAAAAACGAATTAAAATTAGGTTTTTCAAAAAAGTCAGTTTTTTGGTTTTATTTCGAAAACTAAAAAAGTTACAACTTTTCGTCTAGAGGAATAAAGATGCATAGTAAAATTTCGCGTCCAGATACGTTCTTCAAAATTTTTAAATCCAAAATTTGTTTTGAAGCCTTCAGGGGACAATCATTTCACACGAAAAAATTCTATACGCCCTTATACGATCCGGCCCCATAATTATACGAATTTTCTACAATATTGTTTATTTTAATTATAAAATAGATTTTTCCTGTAACAAGATAATTTTTGATTAAAAAAATGGTATCTACAATATCTTTTTTCAAATCTGAAGATTCATTGTGTTAAGCTAAAAAAATTTTGAATAATGAAATTAAATAAGTTAGCAACCAAAAAATTTGGTTTGGTAGGAATTACGTAATGGTCACTGCGGGTCAATTTGACCCGGACGATTTTCAAAGCAGTACTGAGTGAAAATTAAACATTGTTTTCAGAGAAGAAAATATCAGAGGCATTATTTGAACATCTAAAAATGTACTCGGGTCGCTACTTCTATGAAATTTTGAATTCTAAATATTGATAAAAATTGCACGAAATTTTTTTGTTTTAAAGTACTTTTTCCCATAAATAGGGATAACTCCGTCAATTTTAAATCTTTTGCCGTAAAAATTCAGGATATAACTCATGAGATATAGCCCCAAAAGAAAATTCATAGCTTCGTATGAAGTCTTTCAAAAAACTTTATTATTCTGAAGATTCAAGGTGAAAATTTGGGGATTGAAATAACGAAATAAATGCAATAGAAGTGAATTTCTTCATTCAGCTTACCTTTGACCCTTTGAAAATCTAGAATATTTAAGGATTTTAGAACAATTAAAGATTTAAGAATAATCAAAGATTCAGGAAAAATTAAGGATTTAAGAAATTTTAACTAAAAATATAATCTGTAGGAGAAAATTTTTGCGAATTTCCAAAATTACACTCATAAGTGAAAAACCCTCTACTGTAACAAATCGTAAAGGCGGAGGGTCTCTAAGGTCGGTTTTTTGCCCAATTTAGATTTAGCCCAAAAATTCAAAAAAAATTCCTACAGTATCTACTAACAATAAGAAGTCAATTTCACACTAAACAAGCCCCCCTCGTCCCCCTATTCACCCGGAGCACCCCTTAAAAATGAAAACTTCACCGCTTCTATGCAAAATTTTTTTTTTGGAAAAACCGAATCAAAAAATCCAGAAGAATACACATATAGGTTCTTGGGGTCGCTGTTTTCGAATCTAAAGTCCCTTGACCTTCATCATATCAGATTCAAGGTCATTTAAAGGTTAAACTGCATTTCGATACATTTTTTTACCTCTATTACGAAATAATATCGAGTTGACTTTAAAGTGACCTTTACTTGACCTTGAGCAGATAAATAAACCCCCTATTCGCATTTAGTATTCCCAAAAACTTATGTGTGTATTTTTCGGGATTTTGCTTATAATATTTTTTAGTTTGACCTTTTAATCACTTTGAAACTGATATCATGGAAGTCAACGGACCTCGGATTCAAAATCAGCGATCCAAAAACCTGTGTATGTACTTTTCTGGCTTTTTAATCAAATTTTTTGCAGTATGACATTCAAATGACCTTTAATTTGATACGATAGAGATCAGCGGACCTCGGATTCGAAAGCAGCCACCACAGAAACTTATGTATGTATTTTTCTGGATTTTTCATCGGATTTTTTGCAGTTCGACCTTTAAATGACCTTGAATATGATATGTTGGAGGTCCACGAACCTCGGATTTGTTATCTGCGACCACAAAAGCCTATGCATGAATTTTTTCTGGATTTTTTTTATTGTGATTTTTCTCAAAGACGCTGCATAAAATCGGTGGTTTTCATTTTTTAAGGGGTGCTCAAAGTGAATAGGGAGGGTAAGGGTTGTATGTTCAGGGTGGAATTGACTTTTTCTTGTTTGTAGATGTTGCGGGAAACTTTTCGAATTTTTGGTCCAAAATATCGAAAATCTGTTTTGTTAACTGGAAAATTCAACAGTTTAGTCTAAAATTCCACTATTTGATAGGAAATTCAACTATTTTGTAGAAAATTGATGTAATTTAATAAAAAATTTTATTTTTTATCAAAACTTTAACTATTTTGTATAAAGATTATGTATTTTGTTGAGACTTTATTTTTTTGGAGAATATCCACATTTTTCTGATTTTTTATTCAAAATTTAAGTGTCTTCTAAAAAATATGTGTTTTTGTTTTCTTTGAAAAATAAAATATTTGATTGAAAACACAACTAATTAATTAAAAATTTAACTATTTTGTTACAAAATCAACAGTTGTGTCAAACCTTATTTTTCTAGATGGAAAATGCGACATTCGAATTGAAAATTGATATTTTTTAGTACAAAAGTGTTTTTTCGCTAAAAATGTATCTTTCTTAATTAAAAATCAAACCTTTTTGCAAACAATTGCAATATTCGAATTAAAAATTTAAATATCTTATAAAAAAGCGTATTTTTTTGAATTCGTTTCTTCTTTGCAGAAAAATCTTTTTTATTTGACAATGCAATTTTCCTTTTAAAAATCGTGTTATTTGTATAAAAATTCATCTTTTTTGGTCGAAGATAAAATTTTTTGTCAAAAATTCACGTTTTTAATGAAAATTTTGTCTTTTAGCTTGCAAATTCAACTATTTAGTTGAAAATTCAAATACTTTTATATCCTTTTTCGATTAAAAATTCGTCTGTTTTTTTAATTTTCGTTTTTTTGCAGAAAATTATTACTTTTGTATTGGAAATTCAGTTCTTTTTGAAGAAAAGTTATCTTTTGTAGAAAATGAACATTTTCCTTAAACAATTAACTTTTCGAGTTCAAAACTTAACTTTATTCTAAAAAAGTCTTTTTTTCTTAAAAAATCAGCTATTTCGTTAAAAATACAACTATTTCGTTAAAACTTCAACTATTTTTTTGAAAATTATCTTTTTGTTTGAAAATGTATGATATGGTCTTATATATCCTTCTCATTTGGGTGCGTGATGATTATCGTCATTCTTTCTCATATGATAGACAGAGAGGGAAGGATTGGTTCTGAGGGGGGTCCTTGAAAAGGGTAGAGAAAAAAAAAGTAGGGTTAGGATCCAGCCGAGTACAGCGGGGATGCCAGCCGTATCAGCGGGACGGATGAGCTGGGATGCCAGCTGACCCGTAAAAGGAGGAAAAAGGATTAAACGTAGGGAGAAGGTATATACTACGTAATTTACTTGAATCACGAGTTTTATTTTATTTTACTAAACACTGTCTGTTACTTCGCCTTTTGTTAGTTGTTTAGAGAGAGTGAGAGAAGATAGAGTGTAGTTCCATTCTCTACCGCATGTGGCATGCGGAGCGTAGTTAAACCCTACAGGGTTGCCCACAGCGGATGTCCAGCCGTGGGAGTGAGAGAGAGGTGACTAAGGTTTTCTTTCTCGCGGTCGATAGTTGCGTCGTTTGAGAATTTGGCCTAGCCCGAGCGGTATTCCGGCCCGGGGAGGTTGATGTTGGCTAACAGCGGATTTCCAGCCCTGACCGTTCTGACGTTCTGTGGCGGAACGCACCTTTTTATACAGACCGTGCTGCACAAGAGTTAGCCAGAGTGGGAAAGGATCGCGTGGTGGGAGATGCACGTGCTTGAGTTAGCAAAACGGAAAATACTGTCTTCGCTCTCTCTCTCTCTTCTTTCTCTCTCATTTTTTTTACATATAAAATGGTTGCCCACCAAATGGATAAACGTCGTATGCGAGAAGGAGACTCGCCCTATGAAAGTCGCGTATAACATGTATCTTTCAGTTCAAAACTCAACCTTTTTGTAGAAAGATGACTTTTTGGCTTGATGGTTCAATAATTGGACAGATTTTTTTCTTATCTGTTAGAAATATCTTTCTTAATTAGCAATCGAACACTTGTGAAAAATTCGTATTTTTTGTTAGAAAATTCATTGTCTTGTAGAAATTTATTCTTTTCAATTAAAAACTTCATTTTTCTTGGGTGAAAATGTACTTTTTTGTTACGAATTAAACGATCTTATAAAAAATTCTTCTTTTATATATCAAATTAAACTATTTGGTTCGAAATTCAACTGTTTTGATACAAATTCATCTTTTCGTCAAAAATTCAACTGTTTTTCGTCCTCTTTGTTAGATTTCTTCTCTCGTTTAGATTTTTTTGTTGGACGCTTTGACTTAAAATTCATCTTTTTAGTAGGAAGTTTAATTTAAATAAAAATTAGATTGTTTTAGTTTTCATCCTGGACTAAGTCATTGGACTCGTCAGTTTAATTTTTATTTTTAATCAAAATACATATATTTCTTAGAAATTCATTGCAGACCGCGAAAGGGAACTCGTTTCCACCCTTTTAGTTTCCCTGTACCAATCTTCATTTTTTTATGATTGTTGCTTCCCCCATTTTTACGAGAAAATACCGGCTAATTATTGGATAGCGGTATAGGGGTCCTAAAAATGTGAATAGATCCATCAGCTCGAAACACTCCAATTTGATAGCCGCCGAATTCGATACTATCATTTTCTTTAGACTTATATCTGTTCAGACCTGGAAAAACACTGCTAACTGCAAAAGAATCAAAGAAAAAATATATTTTAATCGTTGGAAATGTGAAGAGATGTATTAATTAATTTCATGTGATGTATAGGTGATGCGACGAGATTCCTACCTTACCGACTTATTTTATTTAATAACTTATGGCCACACGAAGTGCCTCATCATAATGATAAAAATTTAGGACCAGGCCCAACTTTCTTAGCATTTTTTATGCATTATCCCAAATTTTTGACTCGGCGCTTCCTGTGAAAATAAGTTAGGAAATAAAAAGAGTCGCTAAGGTAGGAATCTGGTCACTTGACCCACTCGCCACATGGCCTTTATTAAGATAAAGATTGAGAAAACCATTGACTTAAACCTGCTTTTTACATTGTGCTCAAATGTAATACTACCATTTATTGCACAAGAAGGTACGTTTTAATTTTAATTTTTTTTTAATACATACAATTTTTTATTCGAAAAAATATATTTATGCGTACTAAAAATGTTGGAAAATGTTGTTTAATTTTAACATGTGTCTATATAGTCCAGGCATCTGCTAGTTTCTTACTGTTTCAACTAATTGAGGTGTCGGATGCAAAAAGGCGATGTAGAATTATTCTGCTGGAGTGGGGAGGCCCATAAGCTCCTGAAAATGAAGTCTTGAATTTTTATTTTAAAATATATATTTTGAGTGAAAATTTAATTTTGCGTCTTTTTCTCTTCATACAAAAAGTTGTAGCTTTCTTATTTTTCGAATTCTTTACGAAAAACTGTTTTTTTCTCTGATCAAAATGTTTTGATTTTTTTCACTTCAACTCGCAGCGAAATGTAAAGTTTGTAATATTTTGTAATGAAACTTTTCAGAAATATGTATTGTCATATTCTGCGACCGTTGACGTTAGAAAAAGATTAAAATGTTTATTTAAAAATTTTTTAATAATTTTTTTCGAAGACGGTGCATAATTCGTGCACAAACAACTTCTAGCGTTTCGGGAGTCGAGCGAATTTTGAGCAAGCGAAAACTGTCAGCGAGAAAGTTGTTCTATAAAGTTCAAGGAAGTTTTCTGGAAAGTTTCACATCAATTGAAGTAGTAGTTAACAAACTGTTGACGTTTTAATTTGCCGGCGCAACTGTGCCTCACAGCTCATCGAGATTTTGTAATTAAAAACACAATATGTACACAAATCATTGTTTATTAATAAAAAAAGTGGTTTTTAATGTTAGAATATTTCAGACACCGTTAATTTTTTAATTTTGATCAATTACTTTTTGCCTACTCTGCGGTCAAGAATCTATTTTTCACGTGTTTCTAATATATTTTTCTTACGATAGATTGTCCAAGAAGTAATATAATGTTCCAATTCATTAAATTCAAGTTTCTTTCTTTCTCTAACGATTTTCATTTCACTAAGATATTCCTAATGTAAAATACAAAAATTTAATTTGCACACGGAAAATCTAAAATTTTAAAATGATATTTAGACTGCTACAACTCTTGGTATTTTTAAGTGTTTTTTTTAAATAATTTCTAAACATATTTGACAAAATCGCGTTGTTTATTTTATTTTTTTTTGATTTTGTAAGAAACACTTTCAAAAACAGTTGGACCAAAAATAGAATATTTATCAAATATTTATTTTTTTCTATGATTCACATTTTCCCCCTTCACAATAATAATTTATTTAGTTATTAATGTCATCATTAAGATTACTCCGATACTTGAAAATATATTTTTAAAATTTTTCAAGTCATTTTTCAAGTATTCTAAGCAAGAATTTATTGACTAATTTATTATTACATACCGCATTTTTGTTACATTTAAGAACATTTCTTTCCCACAAAATTTCATGCTTCGTTCGTTTTCTACCATTCGTTGGTTTCAAATTATTTTCCATTTCTTAATTGTAAAACTTCACTATAACGAATTTTGTTTAGCTACTTATTATAATCTGCTCTGCTAATCGGAAGAGACTGAACTGAACTAATGTATTTAGTTTTGGTAAAGAAACAACCAAAAAGCATATATAAGTATATTTACAAATAGAGGTAAGACGAAGGACACGCCGAATACAAGGAAAAATAAATATAGAGAGATTCCTTATTTTTAAGACTTTCATGAAGTTCATGCTCCTAGAAGTGGCAGCACTAAAATATTTTTATCAGAGAAGGTCTCTTTATTATAAACCATGATTTTCCATATTCCTCGTATTTTAATTACAAAATCTCGACGGGATGTAAGTCACAGTTGCAACTAACGCTGGGGTGGCGCTTTACTGACCGGGGCGTAGTTTGCGCCAAAGAAAATCCATCGCGCCGGCAAATTAAAACATCAACAGTTTGTTAACTACTATTCCAATTGATCTAAAACTTTTAAGAAAACTTCCTCGAATATCTCTGAACAACTTTCTCGCTGACAGTTCCCGCTTGCTTAAAATTGGCTGGACTCCCGAAACGCTAGAAGTTGTTTGTGCATGTATTATATACCGTCTTCGAAAAAAATTATTAACAATTTTTAAAATAAACATTTTTAAGATTTGCTGACGCTATCGGTCGCAGAATATGACAATTCATATTTCTGATCAGTTTTATTAAAAAATATCACAAAGTTTCCATTTCGCTGCGAGTTGAAGTGAAAAAAATCAAAATATTTTGATCAGAGAAAAAAAACAGTTTTTCGTAAATAATTCGAAAAATAAAAAAGCTACAACTTTTTTTATGAGGAGAAAAAGATGCGAAATTAAAATTTCACTCAGAATTTATATTTTAAAAATTAAAATTCAAGACTTCATTTTCAGGAGCTTAGGGGCCTCCCAACTCTAGCAAAATAATTCTATATCTCCTTTTTGCATCCGGCGCCTAAATTATGGAGTACGTTTTTTTAGTGCTAAAACAGCTTATGTAGGGGTCCTATTGAAAATTTTAAATTTGATAGAAATTACTACTGCGGGTCCAAAATATTGTTTGTAAAGATTTAAAAAACTTGTTTATCAAATATTTGATTAAAAATTTACGTATTTTGTTGTCGTATAGGTTGGGACACTGTATAGGTTGGGACAGCGCATTTTCTCTATTTCTGTGTACAGCTGCCACCTATCATTGTTATCACAACCAGAAATAGAAAAAGCCGCTAAATGTGTAGGTTGGAACACGTGTACCAATTATGATCTAGAGAGGGTCATTTCTTTTAACACCCGCTTACGCAGTTTTTTTTAGCTAAAAATCGTCTTTGGACGTAAAATATAAAAAAATATTATCATGGAAGAAAGTTATGGCCCCAAGCCTCCTAGATATTAAGGTGATAACAAAATATTTGTAGGATATGCCTGGACTATTAGGTTGACATTAATTGAGTAAAAACTATTCTACAACATACTCCAAGCGCCATATTTGTAAGCCCGATTTCCTCTGAATTGACCAGTCGGCACTCCTCGTACTCTGCGGAATATTAAGGCACCATCAGGAATACGGTTTGTAGCTGGAGGTGGTGATGAATCGGAATGCACAGCTCTTGGTGGAGATCTTTGTGGAGCTCTTGGTGAAGACGTTTGTGGAGCACTTGGTGTAGCTCTTGGTGGAGCTTTTTGTAAGAGAAAAATATAGTTCAGTACTAATTTATATATTGAAATAATCATAAACTTAAAACTACTACATCGACGATAAAATTACGTTGGCGCACCCAACAGGAAAATTGAACTTAAAAGAAAAATATTCAAACAGTTAACTTAATATCTAGGCTTTAATAATGCTAGATTACTGTAAAAAAACATGTTTTCGCAAAATATTTTTGATAAAACTTCCAAACAAAGAATCCCGCACAGAATGCACGGGAATATTTCTTTTGGTGGATTCGCTTATAAACTGATAACTTCGTAGGTTCAAAGGGTCCAATGAAATATCAATAAATGTTTTTTGCAATCTTCCCGCTCTGCGGGCAAATTCTCATCACGCACATCACGTACACACAATTTTTAAAACTAAAGGTCAAAGCATCGACAACAGCAATATGTTGATTGTGAATTCTCTTTTGTTAAAGCTCCTTCGGCTTTAACGAGCAGATTCTCATCACGTATTTCGTGCTTCGCACTCGATTTTGTCCCTTATATTGCATATCATTTCCATACATGTACTTTATTGCAATTCATAACATGCATTGGCATTAAAACAGACGCAGTATTATTGTCTCGTTTAACAAAAATGCGCATTCTTTGGAAAATTATTCTTGTTAAACATTTTATTGCAACATCTGCCAATTTTTTTTGAAATCTGAATTTGCTCATTTTCAACGTTATTTTCACGATTTAAACGTTAAACATTCGGGCTACATAACAGCCTTATCGTTTTTTAACTTTGAAATTATTTCCCTAATCTCAGTGACAACGATTTTGTCAATTGAATTTTCTACCACATCGTCTGGGGTCTAGAGTCTAGTTACAACAACATTCCAACGAAATTTCGATTAATGAGGAGGGAGGGGCAGGAATAGCAGCTTTGTGTTAGATGGGAGTTCATATCGTCTCATTTTCACATTCCCGGCCCTCCTTTAGGTACAAAACCAAAAAGCTTTCGATTTTTCAAGAAAATTCTACAAAAATGTAGAATAATCTTGTAGGGGATTCAAAAAGCAACATTTTCCATTTCTTTACTTTTTTCATATCGTGCTTTATTTGAAATAAGATGTTCATTTTCGTGTGTTTTTTGGAATTTTGTAAATGCTATATCTATCGTAATTTTGGGTTTTATCAAAAAAGTCATAAGGATAACTTGTTCGAATTTTTAAATACTATAAATATCTGTGAAGAGAATTTTTTAATTTTGTAAAAAATTCCCGGCCCTTCTTTAGGTACGAAACCAAAAAGTTCTTGATTTTTCAAGAAAATTTTAAAAGAATGTAGGATAATCTTGTAGGGGATTCAAAAAGCAACATTTTCCATTTCTTTACTTTTTTTCCTATCGTGCTTTATTTGACATAAGATGTTCATTTTCGTGTGTTTTTTGGAATTTTGTAAATGCTATATCTCTCTTAATTTTGGGTTTTATCAAAAAAGTCATGAGGATAACTTGTTCGAATTTTTGAATACTATGAATATCTGTAAAGAGAATTTTTAAATTTTGTAAAAAATGGTTTAAAAAACATAGAAAATGCGCTCCATTTTTGAATTTTTATTAGGCTAATCTAATAAATTAATTTTTTCAAAAGTCATCGTGAAAACATGCATAGATACATACATACATACATACATACATACATACATACATACATACATACATACATACATACATACTTACATACATACATACATACATAC
>JAAAKG020140990.1:0-11966 GCA_010014905.2 Druon quercuslanigerum
ACTATTTTTCCTACTTAGTTTGGAATTTTTTCCTACTAAATAGTAGGAAAAAATTCCCAGGCTAGTGGGAAATATATATGCGGGCATATATAAATATATGCGGGGTTTTAGTTTAAAAAAAATGTTTCAGACAATATTAAATAAATTGTTATAAATAACTTAATGCCGTTAGGTACTTTTATAGGGAAAAAATATTTAGTAATTTCAGCCAACATCTAGTTCAAAAAAAATTTAAAGTAGCACTTTCAATTTTTTAATTCTTATTATTTTCTAATTGTCCTATTATAACCACTATCGAGTTAAAATAAAGTTTGTTAAAATAAAGTTTGTTAAAAAAATTTTAAAATCCTAATTTGTGGAAGAGGTTTTGAAGTCGAATAACATAGAAAAAGATTTATAATTATCTAAAGTAGTAAAAAATCGTTTACTATATTTCAAAAATTTCCAAATATTGGGCGACGAGTATACAATTAAAAAGGAGATCCTTAAGTAATAAGTGTTGATACTCATTCAGTACAAATTAAATGGTTGAAATGAAAGTAAATTAATTCAAAACTGAATGTTTTTTTTTTTAATTCTGAATACAATATGTGTATACTGTTACTGTATGGTACCACATACATTTAGCTAAAATATATATGTACTTGCAATAAAGAACAATTGAATTCAACCAAAAAAGATAAGTTTTTTATATGAGTAAAATTTTTAACTAAAAAACATTTTTCAGTGAAAAGATAGAAATATAGTTGCGAAAAAATTGTTGAATTTTTAATTATAAAAATCAATTTTCTTACTTTCTACCGAAAAGAAAGATCTTTCAACAAAATAAAGGAATTCAAAACACGATACTTGAATTTTCAACAACAAACAAACAAATTTTCAACAAATCAGTTAAATATGATATAATAATAAAGCTACTTTTGCAAAGGAAGAAACATTGTTATTCAATTCTATGTTGCAAATTAAAAAGAAACAATTAAGCACGTTCTCAAAAAAATTTCCTGACTACAAACAAAAATTCATTGACTTTCCCCGTTTTTTTCCAGATACAGACACATTGTCTAACAATTTTAGATTTTCCAGGCAGGGTAGACAGCAAGACAGTAGACATTCTGCCTAATCGAGAATCACCTGTATATGTAAATGGAGATTTTAGAAAAAGTAAATATACGTTATTTCATAATTTAAGCAGAGGTCAACAACCGTTACAAGATCAACAAAAATGTAGTATATGATAATTTTTTAGGAAAATAATTATTATCATACTTCCGCACAATTTGAGAAATTCCGGGAAAACAATTAAAGCCCTTTTTAAAAAATGTTTCTTCGCATGAAAGGGAGGAAATTCTTTAACAGGCGGATGCAACCAAGGTGAATTTTTCGTTGCGTGTGTCCAGCACACGACCCAATTCCCATCATTGCATTGCAGGATTTCGAGTCTATTGACCCGATTTTGTTCAATAGAGTGTTGCAGCTTATGATCTGACATCACGGGCATCTTTAGAGAAATATAGAAGATGCTCCAGTTTCTTTTCTGTAGATGGGCGTATAAAGTTTCAATTCCAAACCTTTTTGCTAGCCTCTTTTATATACTATCTTATTGATTTCCCATCCTGTTATATTTTCCATTCAAGCATTTATTTAAAAAGATCCTTAATATTGCCACACTATTTATTTTCTAATCCTTTGAACACATTTTTGTTGATCCATCATCAATTTAAAAATTTTTAATACAACAAACTGACAATAATCAATAATAAATTTATAATATAAGTCAGATTGGAACTAATCAGGTTATCCAAGGAAAAAAGTAAGTTAGCTTTAAACAACTGTCTAGTTTTTTTATCCCATTTTTATAATGGGAAAATTCAGGAACATAGGAATCCGCGATCAACAAAAAAGTACCCCTCGAATTTTTTAAAACGCGAGTTTCACTTCCCTATGAAACCCCTTAGTTTCCACGTTTACCCGATTTTTTACAGATATTTTCACAATCCATCTGTCAACTTATGGGGACCCCCTCGTGAAACTATTTTTTCAAGAGATTATTGACGTCACCCTTCATTCTATTCAAATATGGACCCCAAGCCGAGACCATGGGAAATTAGTAAATAGTCGTCGCAGAATGTAAATTTTAAACGATAATCTTCCGCTATGTTTCAAGTTGACGACCGGAAGTGCGAGGATCGAAGTTCCCACCTCTGTGAAGGATCTCACCAGAAGGATCATTTGCAGGTGCCTCTATGGGGTTCTTTAAAAAGAAGCGGGGGTGTTCCCATTTGAAAGGGATCCAGCATCAGCATACTAAATTTGTATTCTTTATTAATAATTATTTTTTGCTGTATCTATTTCAAATATGCTAAATATGCTATTGACTCTTATTCTACCACAAAAAGATATTCTATTTTATTAAAATTATCATAATCCTTTTTCTTTGAAATTTTTTTTTCTTATTCATTTTTTAATCTCATTCATTGATAGAGAGGCCTTTTTTGGCAGGTCATTATCGCCCCTAAATATTTAATTTAAATTTAATTTTAACAGTTTTTGTGAGAATTTGTGAAGCAGAGGGTGGGTTGAACGCAGATTGTGACAACACACATGGAAAATATAAAGATAAACCATTTTTTAAAGTTCGAAATAATTAAATTTAGTGATTTTATTTTAATAGTGAAACATCTAAATGCAGACTTCACATACTATTTCCCTTTTATCTCTTTTTATAAGAATTCCCCTTTCCCTCCTTTTTTTTTAAGGAAACACCCATTTCTCTACATTTTTGCTTAAATGCGAAGTAAGGTAATAGAACCGAATAACAACATCGAAATTTTTTTCGTTGAAAGTTATTTACTTTTAATTGAAAAGTCCACTCTTATATTTTTTTCAGAATTCATCTCTTTTAATTGAAAAACCTACTATTTGGTTGGAGCTATAAACTTTCTTTAAAATTGTTTTTTTTTAAGTGGAAAACTCATTTCCTAAAATGTGAATTCAACTATTCCAATATTTATTAGAAATTAATCGTTTTTCTTTAAAAATTCAACAATCTGGTTGTCATTTAAGTATTTCGTTATACATTCTTATTTTTTACCATTTTTTATTTTATTGTAGTTTTATTTACTTCTCTTGACCAAAAGTCATGTTTTTTAACTGTAAATATAACTATTCCATTATTTAGCGAAAATTTATAGTTTTTCATTCAAAATTTAACAATTGGGTTGAAAATTTATAAATTTGATGTAAATTTCTCTTTTTTGGTACAAAATTTATTATTTTGACTCAAAGTTTAACTACTTTGTCAAACATTCATTTTATTAGTTAAAGGTCCATTTCTTTAGTTAAAACTTTGTATATTTTTTTTGCTTTGGTTTTGTTTTATTGCAAATTAATTTTTTTAACTCGAAATTTAGGTCTTTCATTTTGTATTAAAAATGGATCGTATCCTTTTTGGTTAAAAATACAACTGTTTGGTTGAAAATTAATCTGTTTCGGTTGAGGATTGAACTATTTTGTTGAAAATTCATATTTTTTGTCGTCGAATACAACTGTTTTTTTTTTGTTATTTAAAACTGAAATATTTTCATGGTTTAAATATAAACATACAATTTCTTTGAGAATCATTATTTTCTGATTAAAAATTTAACTCCTTGGAAGAAGTGGAATTTCTTTTTTAAAAATTAATTTTCGTTGTTGAAAATTCATAATTTTAGTAGAAATTTCAAACATTTTAAAGAAAATTCAATTACTTTTGTTTGAGGTTAATTTTTGTTCTTAAAAATTGGACCACTGGAATAAAAATTCATCTTTTTGTAGGTTGAAAATTCATGTATTTGGTATGGAAAATTCAACTATTTTATTTAAATTTTATTCCTTTCGCTTGAAAGTTCAACTATTTTGTTTAAATGCCAGTACTTAATTTACAATTTATTTTGTTTTTATTGAAAATTCTACTATGGAATTGTCGTTAAAAAGTCTTCTTCGTGTTTGAAAATACAACTGTCTTTAAAAAAATCTTTGTTTTGGCTTGTAGATTGGACGTCGTTTAAATGTAACTCAAACACTTGCTAAAGGCTTCTTTTCTTCTCGAAAGTTCAATTATTTTAATGAAAACAAAAATTTGTTTTTTTGGCTTGAAGATTCAACACACTTTTTTGTTTAAAAATTCTACCCTGTGGTATTAAAAATTTTTTTCTTTTTAATTCAATGCAACACAATATTTGGTTAATTCGTCTCATTAGCTTGGACGGTTAATTATTCTGTTGTAAATGAAACTGTTTTGTCTAAAATATTTGGCTTGTTTGTTGAAAATTTACATTTTTTGTGGAAGTCATCTGGCTTGGTTGAAAATTCATCTCATTCATTCGAATGCGGCTGTCAAGTCTGTTAAAATATATAGCCTGTGCCCTGTGTCCTCCCGAAAAATTGAAAGAGTTAGAAAAGGGCATGGACGAATTTCGGGACGACGAGACACTTCGCAAAATATAATGCTAGTAAGTGTTGTCATTCATTTTCAGCGTTTATCAAATAAAATTAAAAAAAAAAACAAGTTTGATTTAAAAGGGGGAGGGTGTGTTCGTATTTGTGACATCACCCTAAGGATGTGCCGTGATGCTCTATGACGAAGATGCGGAGGAGTGGAAAAAGTGTTCAAAATATCAATTCAATAATATATTGTTTGTTAAGAAAAAATTAGGAAGCAACATTCCATATTATAATTTTTTAATAATCTAATCTATATTTAATATCTACGAAAGTATTATCTATTGGTGGATATGCAAATATTTATCACACTCTTGGTATGATAATAATAACTAAGAAAAACAATTATCGACAATTTATATTTTAGAAAATACAATTAATTATACAGTGACAAGTGTATCTTAAGAATAATGAAAAAGTTAGAAAACTTTTGTTTGAAAACAGAGGCAACCGCAAGCATTCAAACAGAAATGTATCATGATCAGGATGTACGCAAATGCAGGACTAGCCAGTCACCGGAAGAGGAAAATCTCACAGTTTGTCCTGCGTGAGAGGATCTCAGTGCTCAGTTGCAGGTGCAACTGAGACTCTCAAGAAAGAATAAGCGTGGGCGTTCCAAATTTAGATCTGACTCGCCTTCTCGATCTCTCTTGAGAGGTTTGTGGTCAAGCGAACCGCTCCAGGCCGCCAGCCTTCTTCTTCTACGGGTTAATGAGAAGGTCACGACATTTGACCGGACTCCTTCCGTTATGACAGCTAACACGAATATTTATGGGAAATTACGGATCATGGGAAAAAATAAAATAGCTAATCCACCACAAAAAGACCATTCTGTAAAACCCACTCCCGGGGGGGCGAATTAAATGTAACGTGACAAATGAACCTCGATTTCAAACACGGTTTTTAAAGTTGCCATAACATGACTACTACTTTTTGCTATTTAATGCAGAACTTAATATTAGCTTAACTAGTTATTATTCTTAACAATATTTATCATACCTCGTTTAAGTTATTGTAAACAAAAATTCCGAATATATAGATTTCCGCAAATACTTATCACGCATTTTTAAAATTAAACTTTAATATTAATATCCATACAAATTATTGTATTTCATAATATCTTTGTTTAAAATAACAGATTTATGTCGTTAAACGCTGACAATCTAACGTAACCTATTGTTGTTCAAATATTGTCCGAATATTGTCCGAATTCATGGAAATTTTTATGAAAATAAAAAAAAAGTAGCTTAAGATTCTAAATCTTCTTTTTAAACCATGAGAACCTAAAATTTTTGAAAAATTGTAAATCTTATCTGAAATGTTTGAAAAATATATTTAAAAAATATATACCAATTTTTGACGCACAACACGACAATAACCCAAATTGTTAAAATACTCTAAATCCAGTTTAAATTAAAATGATTTTTATTTGAAAAAAATTCGGTGAATTATTTTTATTTAGGACTAAAAATTTCAGGTGAAACACACCGACATAGCCCAAATTTGTTGAAAATTTGTAATATTCTTTGAAATCTAATCAATTTTTAGTGGAAATATCAATTATTCTCGAGGAATAATACTTACATAAAAAAACTGAAAATTGTTCCGAATTTTTGTTAGTAAACCACTGATTAGGTCAACCATTGTGCGCCGAAACGTTTTGTTCCATAAAAAATTAATAGAGTTATATATCCTGACCCTAAAGCCAAAATTAACATCCAATATTATAAACAATTATATATTTATTTATTCAACCTTGAATTTTCTTAGTAGTGAACTTAATCTTTAACTTAAATATTATTTTTAAAAACTCTGAGGCTGTTTGATGTTTTAGATTTATTATATTTTCCTAACGCACTTTTTTGCTTTTCCCTCAAGGACGAAATAATCTATCAAGAGAAGAAAAAAAATACTTATTACCACTCTCATGAATTATGTTCGAGGTCGCTTGTCATATTAACATTGTGCAATTTGGTCTCGCCTTAAGTGCAAAAATCCCTCGAAACTTCTGAGTTTTGAGGTTGCAGATGCAGCTTGAAAAAGAAGCGACGAATTTTCTTTGGGCTCTGGGCGAGGCAATAATATACCAGTCTCAGGGACAAAGCTGCAGTTTAGCGTGGCACATTATGAGTTCACTTGAATGGTAGATGCCCCCTAATAAAACCATAAACTACTTCTTATGGAGGTACCTAACATCCTTTTTCTCGAGCACCCATCGTCACTGACCCGAGCCCGAACCGTGGTAGGTGTCTACTTCCAAAAGATGATTACTCTACAAATATTATTGGATACAGTTCATTCAGCTTTAACAACAACAAAAAATTTAGAAAAGGAGTAAAATTATCTTTGTCCTGTTCTAGTTTAGGAAGTCTGAATTGTCATTTTGAATAATTATAAATAAAGACTAGTAAACTTTTTCAGGATGGCCGAAAAACTTCATTTTCAACATTCTCTAAATTTCCCATGATCAATTCTTCATTTTTCCAGATCATTAATATTCAGAGACCAGCATTTTAATCTGGTAAAATTTTTGAACATAGAACTTTTAAAAATAAAATAAAACTATTAAGTTTCAGATCAAAATTTTAAAAATTTGAATTTATTTATTTTTCAACCTAAAAAGATGACTTTTCTAGAATGAAAGGTGAATTTTCATTCTAAAATTAAGAATTTTTAATGGAAAAGTACAAGTTTCGAGCAAAAACAACTTTTTCACATAATTATACAATTTAAAAAAAAAATAGTTGAAATTATTAAACAAACTGTTAAATTTTTTTTACTACAGAAATGATTTTTTAACCAAATGGCCAAAAGAAAAAAAATTAAGCTTCAACGAAACATTCAATTAAATAAACAAATTTTTTAGAAGAAAGTTGAATTCTGAACAAAAAATATGAATCTTCAATCAAAAAGACAAAATTTCCAAAAAAGATTAGGCTTTAACCGAAATTTTCCACAAAACAGTTCAATTTTCAACAAAATATTTGCATTTAGTAGTTGAACCATCAACCTCTAAAGATGAATTCTTAAGAAAAAATGTCATAGTTGATATTTCAATCGAAAAAAATGAAATTTCTACCAAAATGGATGAATTTTAAAATGATATTTTTTGATTCTGTGCCAAATTTTCAAACAAGATAATTAATTTTTTACCAAAAAGACAATCTTTTAACAAAATTAATTATTTTCTTAGACGAAAAGTTCAATTTTTTACCTCCAACGAGGAATTCTCCAGAAAAAATGAAATAGTTATTTTTTCCACAAAATGTACGATTTTTCAATCGAATAGTTGTATATTCAATTAAAAAAATCAATTTTTCAAGCAAAAAGTTAAGTTTAAAAAAAAAAACAATTTTCAGTCAAGAAATAAAAAAATTTTCATTTAAATTGTTGGACTTTCGAGCAAAGAGACACATTTTCTGTAAAATAGTTGAATGTCCAACCCGAAAATATTAACTAGAAAAGATCAATTTTCAACAAACAATGGAAAAGTTTTATTTTCAGTTAAAAAGATTAATTTCAAACAAAAACAAAAGTTTTTTTCAAGAAGGTAGTTCAGTCTTTAAGCAAGATGTTCCTTCGTTAACCAAAAAAGTAGTACATATTTCAATCAAAAAATATTTTTATTTTAAATCAAATAATAGAAGTGGCTTTAGCCAAAAAAGTGAAATTTTCAAATAAGAAAGATTACAGTTTCATTTTTAACGCCAAAATACTAGTTTTCAAAAGATAGATTATTTTCTGTCCACATACTTTAATATTTAACCCAAAAAGATGAATTTTCAACAAAGCAGTTGAATTTTTCCGTGGCCAAGTTTTCATTGTCCTTGACCAATAGGTATTCAAAGTCCAGCATGTTAATCTTGTAAAATTTTTAAACATAGAGCTTTTAAAAATAAAACTAAAATATTAAGTTTCAGATCTAAATGTTAAAAATTTGAATTTTTTTTCAACCTAAAAAGATGACTTTTCTAGAATGAAAGGTGAATTCTGATTCTAAATGTACGAATTTTTTATGGAAAAGTACAAATTTCGAGCAAAAACCAACTTTTTCACATAATTATACAATTTTCAAACAAATAGTTGAAATTATTGAACAAACTGTTTAATAATTTCAACTACAGAAATGATTTTTAACCAAATGGTCAAATGAAAAAAAAAAACCTTCAACGAAACATTCAATTGAATAAACGAGTTTGTGAGAAGAAAGTAAAATTTTGAACAAAAACATGAATCTTCAATCGAAAAGAAAAAATTTCCAAAAAAGATTAGGCTTTAACCGAAATTTTCCACAAAACAGTTTAATTTTCAACAGAATATTTGCATTTAGTAGTTGAACCATCAACCTATAAAGATAAATTCTTAAGAAAAAATGTCATAGTTGATATTTCAATCGAAAAAAATGAAATTTCTACTAAAATGGATGAATTTTAAAATAATATTTTTTGGTTCTGTGCCAAATTTTCAAAGAAGAAAATTAATTTTCTACCAAAAAGACAATCTTTTAACAAAATTAATTATTTTCTTAGACGAATAGCTTAATTTTTAGCCTCCAACGTGGAATTCTTCACAAAAAATGAAATAATTTATTTTTCAACAAAATATACAATTTTTCAATCGAACTGTTGTATATTCAATTAAAAAGATCAATTTTTCAAGCAAAAAGGCGAGTTAAAAAAAAAACAAATTTTCAGTCAAGAAAGAAAAAAATTTTCATCAAAATTGTTGGTCTTTCGAGCGAAGAGACACATTTTCTGTAAAATAGTTGAATGTCCAACCAAAAAATATTAACTAGAAAAGATCACAATTTCAACAAACAATAGAAAACTTATATTTTCAGTTAAAAAAATTAATTTCAAACAAAAAAAAAGTTTTCTTCAAAAAGGTAGTTTAGCATTCAAGCAAGATGTTCCGTTTTCAACCAAACAAGCAGTAGATATTTCAACTAAAAATATTTTTGCTTTAAGTCGAAAACAAGTGGCTTTAACCAAAAAAGTGAAATGTTCAAATAAGAAAGATTACAGTTTTATTTTCAACGCCAAAATATTAATTTTCAAAAGAAAGTTTATTTTCTGTCCAAATATTTTAATTTTTAAACTAAACAGATGGATTTTCAACAAAGCATTTGAATTTTTCCATGGCCAAATTTTCATTGTCCTTGACCAATAGGTATTCAAACTCCAGAATTTTTAGCTTGAAAAATTTTTTACCTTAGACTTTCTTATAAGCGGAAGAAAAAAAAATAGAATTAAAATAAAAAAATTTCAATTTGATTATGCTTGGCTGTTAACTCCCTAACTTTTCCCTAATTTCCAGGTTTTTCTCTGACCTATGATTACCTTGTTAAAAGGTAAAAAAGTAAAAAATTTTAAATTTTGACGACAGCTGCAAATTAGCGAATGCACTAAAAATTACGTGGCATAATTGATCGAGATCTCGAGTAAGGGGTTATATATTAGGTAGGCATGAAATTCGTAATCGTCGAATCGGACCTGGTCAAAGTGGCTCTCTTCTTTTTTCTCCCATGGTTTATTGTGAACTCAGAGTTACCGTGACGGAAAGACGAGGGCTTTTGAACAAAGACTCCGCTAAAGTCGTCCAAAGTCTACCCCCAAAGTTCAGTCGAGGCTTGATTTGAGTTCGCATTTATTCTCTATCTACAATCTTGATTTTTCAATTTTCGATTCGTTTTCTCCACATTGCTAGAAGTGTCCATCTGCCTCTTTCGATCGCTCTCGCGTTCTATTATATATTTTCACAACAATAGGTGACTTCAATTTTAAACTATTATGCAATAAACATAAGCAAATAACAACGATAGCTTTTTAGTCAAGGATATTTTGTTTTGTTATGTGTGTATGAATGCGATTTAGATATTAGACTAAGATTAAATAATTATTCAACAATTTTAGTGTAGAATATGATGACTCTGTGAAGCTCTTCACCCGGGGTGATGGCAAGAGAGATTATTCAACTACTTGTGTTGGAGTGGTGTTGCGGAACATTACGGGAATTCTAGATTGATCTATTTATACCTCCCCCTTTGTCCCGGTAGAATAACGAGCCTAGAACCTGATGCAACTAACGCGGCGAGAGTGCGGCCCTCAGGCTGTTTTTCACGCTTGATTGAACACCTCCTTGAATGCGGCCCTGCGTCGCCGCGGCTTCGCTCATCGCTAAGCGCCGGTCGACATCATATATTGCAACCAGCCCCCTGCCACGACTGCAGTGAATGTGTATGCAGTAGTATGTAGTAGCAAAAATAATTAAAAACTTAATGCTGTTTGCAAATAAACAGTCATAAAAATATGTAGTTTAATAGATTTTGAGAGCAGTTCGAAATTTCTATATTTCTATGATTTATTTTGCTGATATTATTGATTTTATTATTTGTTCTACTTAAAAAATTATTTATTGTTAAGATTATTAATGTAGTTAATGAAAGAATTAATAATATTTAAGAGTATGTAAAACTTCATCTTAAATTGCATAGTCAAGAATCTTTGTATTTTTTAAATATTAACAATTTCAAGTTTTGAAGAAAATATTTGTAAAAAGAGTGGTAATTGTAATTAAAATGTTTGAGTGAATAATGTGTTAAAAAGTCAATGGCACGACTGATAACTGAGAAAATGTACGTAATATTATTTAATATAATGTATATATTTATTTTAACTGAACCGTATATCATATATACATTCATACAGTTAAATAATTCATTTGTTGCTTAATCGTGCACGCTTTTTTCGCGCTGTATACAACTTTTACGGTTCTCGAATGTGAAGCATTTCGTTATTAGTTGGTTCCCGCTTTCTCACACTTAAATAGGTGTTAATTTGTAGCAATCAGTTCCGAAGTATGTTGATCTCAAGGAAATGAAAACGCAGTGTTATTGTGACGCTTTTACCTCATTTTTATTAAAATTTTTATTGTATTAAGTTTTATTTAAATTTAAAGGAGATTTTGAATTAAATATTTAAATATATTATTGAAAACCTCATGTCTAAAATGCAAAGACTATAAACTATTAAACTCTATAAACAAACGCTCCGTACACATGAAGTTTTCATCAGGTCCTCTGACCTCCGACCCCCAAATGATGTCAGCCACAACTTAATTATTGCTGGATTTTTTTGTACAGGGAACATGTGGAATTTCTGTTCGTTGCTGTCATAACCTGACTTACAACCAGGTACTACATATACTTACGTCCTATTCTTACCGAACTTATAATAAGAATTAGAAAACTCAAAAAAAAAAATCTGCCTGCCTCGAGGCTAGATTCCTCCTGCCTAGAGAGGCCTAGGGCGCGCACCTGTCAGATAGCGCGCTTCGCGCTCGTTTAGGTATTCATGTCGTGCTACGCGCTCGGTCATATTTGCCTCACGCTTTACACGCGGTTCTTCTAGATTTTCGGACTTCGCGTGCTCGCTATTACGCGCTTCGCGGGCTAATAGCTAATCTCTTAGTAAGCTTCATCGTTATGA
>JAAAKG020140991.1:0-11966 GCA_010014905.2 Druon quercuslanigerum
TTTTATAGTTCGAAATTTTATTATTCGGGAATTCCATTATTCGGAAATTTATTACAGGAAATCTTCCAAAGTGGGAATTATATTATTCGAGAATCTCCCAATTTAAGAATTTTAATTTTAGGGAATTTTCCAATGTTGGAATTTTATTATTAGGGAATTTCACTATCTGGGAATTTTACTATTGGGAATTTTACTATTAAGAATTTTCCATTTCATGATTTTTTTATTCGAAAATTTTTCAGTCTGGACAGTTTATTGTTCAAAAACTTTCCAATTTTGGAATTTTATTATTCGGGAATTTTCCATGTTTGGAATTTTATTATACAAGAATTTTCCTTTTTGAGAATTTTATAATTCGGAATTTTTATTATCAGGGGAAATCATCTTTCGGGAATTTTATTATTTGGGAATTTTCCAATTTGGAAAGTTTATTGATCGGAAATTTTATTATATGGGATTTTTCCAATTCGGGAATTTTATTCCTCGGAAATTTCCCAATTTAGGAATTTTTTTATTCAAGAATTTCTTAATTTAGGAATTATTCAATGTGGATATTTTATTAATCGTCAATTTTATAATTCAGGAATTTTATTATTCTGGAATTTTTCAACTTGGGAATTATGTTATTCAAGAATTCTCCAATGTGGATATTTTATAATTCGACAATTTTATTATTCGTGAATTTTATTATTCTGGAATTTTCCCGTTCGAGAATTTTTCCAACGGGAATTTTATTATTCGGGAATTCTCCAATGTGGATATTTTATAATTTGACAATTTTATTATTCGGGAATTTTATTATTAGAGAGTTTTATAATTCGCGAATTTTATTAATCGGGAATTTTCGAATTTGGGAATCTTATGTTTTATGTTTCGAGAATTTCCAAGGTTGGGAATTTTATTGTTCGACAAATTTCCAATTTAGGAATTTTTATTATTTAAAAATTTTCCCAGTTGGGAATATTATTACTCGGGAATTTATTATCAGGAAATTTTCTAATTAGGGAATTTTATTATTCAAGAATTTTCAGATTTGGCAATTTAATAGTTCGAAATTTTATTATCAGGGAATTTCATAATTCGGAAATTTACGATTTTGGGAATCTTATTTTCCGGAAGTTTTCTGATTCGTGAATTTTATGTTTCGAGAATTATCCAAGGTGGGCATTTTATTATTCGACAATTTTCCAATTTAGAAATTTTATTATTCAAGAATTTTCCGATTTGGCAATTTTACTATTCGAGAATTTTTCCATTTGGAAATTTTTTTAATCAGGAATTCTCCAATGTGGATATTTTATAATTCGATAATTTTATTATTCGAGAGTTTTATAATTCGCGAATTTTATTGATCGGGAATTTACGAATTTGGGAATCTTATTATTCGGAAGTTTTCAGATTCGGGAATTTTATTTTTCGAGAATTTTCCAATTTAGGAATTTACTTATTTAAAATTTTTCCCAGTGGGAGTTTTTTTATTTGGGAATATATTATTAGGGAATTTTCAAATTTGGGAATTTTATTATTCAAGAACTTTCAAGTTTGGAAATTTTATAGTTCGGAATTTGGGAATTCGGAAATTTTCTGATTCGGGAACTTTATGTTTCGAGAATTTTCGATTTTGGGAATTTTATAGTTCGGAATTTTATTATTTAGGAATTTTATTATTCGAGAGTTTTATAATTCGCAAATTTTATTAATCAGGAATTGTACAATCTGGGAATCTTATTATTCGAAAATTTTCTGATTCGGGAATTTTATGTTTCGAGAATTTTCCAAGGTAGGCATTTTTTTAATCGACAATTTTCCAATTTAGAAATTTTATTATTTAAAAATTTTCTTAGTTAGGAATATTATTACTCGGGAATATATTATTAGGGAATTTTCTAATTTGGGAATTCTATTATTCAAGAACTTTCAAGTTTGGAAATTTTATAGTTCGGAATTTTATTATTCGAGAGTTTTATCATTCGCGAATATAATTAATCGAGAATTTTCTAATTTGGGAATCTTATTATTCGAAAATTTGTTTATTCGGAAATTTTATGCATCGAGAATTTTCCAAGGTGAACATTTTATTATTCGACAATTTTCCAGGTTGTGAATTTCATTATTCAAGAGTTTTTCAGTTTGGGAATTTTATAATTCGGAAATTTTATTATTGGGGAAGTTTATAATAATTCTGGAATTTTATTATATGGGAATTGTCCGATTCGGGAATTTTATTCTTCGGAAATTTCCCAATTTCGGAATTTTATTGCTCAGGAATTTATAATTAGGGAATTTTCTAATTTGAGAATTTTATTATTCAAGAATTTTTGAGTTAGGGAATTTTATTATTCGGAAATTTAATACCTGGAATCTTCCAAAGTGAGAATTTTATTATTCGAGAATCTCCCAATTTAAGAATTTTAATTATCGGGAATTTTCTAATGTTGGAATTTATTATTATTAAGGAATTTTCCAATTCTGGATTTTCAGTATCTGGGAATTTTACTATTGAAACTTTTCCATTTCATGATTTTTTTATTCGGAAAATTTTCAGTTAGGACAGTTTATTGTTCAAAACTTTTAAATTTTGGAATTTTATTATTCGGGAATTTTCCAGGTTTGGAATTTTATTATTCAAGAATTTTCCAGTTGGGGAATTTTATAATTTGGAAATTTTCTTATTGGTGAAATTTATAATTCTGGAATTTTATTATTCGGGAATTTTCTCTTTCGAGAATTTTACCATTGGGAATTTTATTATTAGGGAATTTTTCAACTTGAAAATTGTATTATTCAAGAATTTTTCAATTTGGCAATTTTATTGTTCAAGAATTCTCCAATCTGGGAATTTTACTATTCGGGAAGTTTTCTTTTCGAGACTTTTATTATTCGACAATTTTCCAATTAAGGAATTTTTTTTAATTTTCCCATTTGGGAATATTATTATCAGGGAATTTTTAATTTAGGAATTTTAATATTCAAGAATTTTTGAGTTTGGGAATTTTATAGTCGAAATTGTATTATTCGGAAATTTGGCCATTCGGAAATTCAATACAGGGAATCTTCCAAAGTCGGAATTTTATTATTCGAGAACCTCCTAATTTAAGAATTTTAATTTTCGGGAATTTTCCAATTTTGGAATTTTATTATTAGGGAATTTTCCAATTTGAGAATTTCACTATCTGGGAATTTTACTATTGGGAATTTTCCATTTTATGATTTTTTTATGCTGACATTTTTCAGTTTAGACAGTTTATTGTTCAAAAACTTTTCGATTTTGGAATTTTATTATTATGGAATTTTCCAGGTTGCGAATGTCATTATTTAAGAGTTTTTCGGTTTGGAAATTTTTTAATTCGGAAATTTTATTATTGGGGAAATTTATAACTCTGGAATTTTATTATTGGGAATTTTCCAATTCGGGAATTTTATTCCTCGGAAATTTCCCAATTTCGGAATTTTATTATTCGGGAATTTCCTAATTTAGGAATCTTTCAATGTGGACATTTTATTACTCGTCAATTTTATTATTCGGGAATTTTTCAATTTGGGAATTTCATTATTCCAGAATTTTCCGATTTGGCAATTTTATTATTCGAGAATTTTACAATTTGGAAATTTTGTTATTCGGGAATTTTCCTTTTCGGGAATTTTCCTTTTCGTGAATTTTATTTTTCGGCAATTTTCATACTTACAAATTTTATTTTTGAAAAGTTTTCCAATTTGGTAAATTATTATTCGGGAATTTTCGAATTTGGGAATTTTAATTATTACAGAATTTTTGCGTGTGGGAAGATTATAGTTCGAAATTTTATTATTCGGTTATTTCATTTTTCGGAAATTTGGCCAGTCGGAAATTTAATACAGGGAATTTTCCAAAGTGGCAATTTTATTATTTGAGAATCTCCCAATTTAAGAATTTTAATTTTCGGGTATTTTCCAATGTTGGATTTGAATTTCACTATCTGGGAATTTTACTATTGGGAATTTTCCCTTTCATGATTTTTTTATTCAGAAATTTTATAATTCGGGGATTTTCCAATGTAGAAATTTTTATTACTTGAAAATTGTATTATATGGGAATTTTCCAAATCGGGAATTCTATTCCGCGGAAATGCCCCAATTTAGGCATTTTTTTAATCGATAATTTTATAATTCAGGAATTTTTCAATGTGGATATTTTATTATTCGTCAATTTTATTATTTGGGAATTTTATTATTTTGGAGGCTTATTATTCTGGAATTTTCTCTTTCGAGAATTTTACCATCGAAAATTTATTGGGGAATTTCATTATTCAAGAATTTTCCGATTTTGGCAATTTTATTATTCGAGAATTTTACAATTTGGAAATTTTGTTATTCAAGAATTCTCCAATGTGGATATTTTATAATTCGACAATTTTATTATTCGTGAATTTTATTATTCTGGAATTTTCCCATTCGAGAATTTTTCCAACGGGAATTTTATTATTCGGGAATTTTTCAATTTGGAATTTTCATTATTCAAGAATTTTTCAATTTGACAATTTTATTATTAAGAAATTTTCCTTTTCGAGAATTTTATTATTCGGCAATTTTCCAATTTAAGAATTTTATTATTCAAAATTTTCCCAGTTGGGAATATTATTACTCGGGAATTTATTATTAGGGAATTTTCTAATTTGGGAATTTTATACTTCAAAATTTTATTATTCGGAAATTTAATACAGGGAATTTTCCAATTTGGGAATCTTATTATTCGGAAATTTTCTGATTCGGGAATTTTATGTTTCGAGAATTTTCCGAGGTGGGCATTTTATTATTCGATATATTTCCAATTTAGTAACTTTATTATTTAAAAATTTTCCCAGTTGGAAATATTATTACTCGGGAATTTATTATTAGGAAATTTTCTAATTTAGGAATTTTATTATTCAAGAACTTTCAAGTTTGGAAATTTTATAGTTCGGAATTTTATTATTCGGGAATTTTATTTTTCGGAAATTTAATACCAGGAATCTTACAAAGTGGGAATTTTATTATTCGAGAATCTCCTAGTTTAAGAATTTTAATTTTCGGGAATTTTCAAATGTAGGAATTTTATTATTATGGAATTTTCCAATTCTGGAATTTCACTATCTGGGAATTCTACTATTGGGAATTTTCCATTTCATGATTTTTTTATTCGAAAATTTTATTATTCGGGAATTTTCTCATTTGGGAATTTTAACATTTTGAAATTTTCCAATATGGATATTTTTTTTTATTCGAAAATTTTATTATTCCGGAATTGTATTATTCTGGAATTTTCCATTTCGAGAATTTTACCAACGTGAATTTTATTATCCATGAGTTTTCCAATTCGAAAATTTTATTATTGAAAAATTTTCCAATTTGGGAATTTTATTATTCGAGAATCCTCAGTCCCAAAAGTTTTACAAATTTGTATTTATTGATTTTTTAATATTATTTATCATTATATAAAATATTATTAAATTTAATCAATTCATTAATAATATAAATAACGTTAAATTTAATATTAATTATTTCTAAATAAAAATTCCTTTCTTTCAGGATCTACAATCTGGTCCTCGAATCATGAGGATGCGTCTGCGCAGGCGAAAGTGGAGAAAAGGGTGATCTAAAAAAAAAACAAAAAAAAATCGGAATTCGAATATAAAATTTGAAACAAAGAGAAGATGAGACTGAGCCCCATCATCTTATCTGCTGCAACTGCTTGGGCGGGCCAAGCGTTGCAGCATCAACCGGATCCGATGATCCGAAGGATCCCGACGGATTACCAGAAATTTTCCCACTACTCGGGATACCATCCCGAACTCTCGACCGAGTATTTCCTGTTGCCACCGAATATTGGCGCAGAGAGGGGCGACTCAAGCGTGGCGAGTGTGGTCAGTGTGCCGGCACCGAATCGCACTATATCGATCTACCGGGGCCCGGGACGTCCTGGTGGGGGACATATTGAAGATCCGAAAGTGGGCCCGATTGCTAGACCGTGGCCCTTACTGAGGCCCCAAATTTGGGCCCTACCTCTCGCGGCCTTCAGCGCCGCTGCTATGCTCCTCATGGCTGGATTCGAAATATTTGTTCTCTGCAAAGTATGTTGAAGTTTTTTTTTATAATTTAATTGGTAATAATTATTTTGTTTACAAATTTTATATCCCCTCCCTATCCCCGCTTTTATAAACCTCCCATCCCAGTTTTTAGGGCCTTACGATTTTGAGACTTATAGTTGTGAACTTAGTGTTTGAAGAGTTACTTTTGGAACTGACGGGTTTGGACTTGTGCTTTTTAATTTATGGGCTAGGATCTTTTTGTGGGCCTTATGACGCCTTGCGATTATTTTTGGGCCTTAGGTTATGGTCGTGTATCTAGGACATTATTTTGAACATTTTTAGACATGATTCTGGGCCTGGCCACATTTTAGCTTCTGCTCTGGGACCCATGGTTTGGAACTCAATCTTTGAGAATGTAATTTCGGGCCTTATGATCGTTGTTCTTGCGGATTTGAACTTGCGGTCAGAGAAATTATTTTCGAATTTATTTTCTTATTACTTTTGGTATTTTCTAGGCCTTATGATTTTATTGTTGGGTTTGTGACACTATTTCGGGCCTTATGGTTTGGGTCTTAAAATTTTGGGCCTCATTGTTTTTACTGGAGGTTTGGGGACTATATTTTGGACCTCATCTCTAGCGTCTTATTATTTTTGGCCTCATTATTTTGGGGCTTGTTCATTGTAATTTAGTGTTTGGGGCGATATTTTGGGCCTTATGGTTTTGCAATTAGAATTGGGGTGCTATATTTGAACTTATATTTTTATTACTTTTGCTTATTTTTTGAGTCTAATTTTTTTGGATTTACAGTTTGGGAAAATGCTTGAGGCTTATTTTTGGGTCCTACAATTTTTAACCATATGCATTTTTTCTTTCGTTTTGGGACTCTGGATTTGGTATTTACTGTTTCAGACATTATTTTTGTTTGTTATTGTTTGAAGATTTTCGGGTTTAAACTTTATTTTGTGGTTTAAGGTCGTGTGTAACTTTTCTTTGTGAATTATGGTTTTGGGCCTTATTTTGTGTTTGGCCTTGCGGTTTGAGACTTAGTAATTTTGACCTTATTTTGGACATCATCATTGAATTCTCATAATTTTGGGACTTTTATTTTCAGTTCTTGTAGTTATTTATTCTGAAATTATGGTTTTGGGCCTTATTGTGGTTTGTGCCTTACAGTTTGTGCCTCAGTGATTGCGACATTATCTTAGATCTCATCACTGGAGTCTTATAATTTTGGGACTTGCGCTTTGCGAATTTTCGTTCGTTGTGTCATTTTTGGGCCTTATAATTGTAAGACTTACGGTTTGAAATATCAATTTAGGACGTTATAATTCAACTTTTTTAGAACTTGTATTATTTTAGGGTCTTATGTTGTTGAACGTGTTGTTTGGGACACTATTTTGGGCCTTAATTGTTTACTCTTATAATTTTAGTGTTTCTGATTTTGGGTCTTGACTGTTTTTATATGAACTTGGTACTTAGGGGTTGGAACTCAGTGTTTGAGGAAACACTTTTGATTCTTATAATTTATCGATCTTTACGTTCTATTATTTGCACTTTAGGGCTTACAGTTTGGAATACAAAACTTGAAAATTGATTTTGCACTCTCATTTTTTTTTGGACTTGCAGTTTGGAAAACTAGTTTTTGGCCTTATTGCTTGTGTTTTCTCTTTTTGGGCTATGTTGTTTTGAGAATTCTATTTTGGGACTTACAGTTGTTTTGGGATTTTTAGTTATTTTTAGGAATCATAGTTTTGGGCCTTATTATGGTTTGGCCGTTCGATTTGAGATACAGTGATTGGGACATTATTTTTGGTCTCATAAATAAAGTCTTATAATACTGAGCCTTATATTGGTTTGGAACACTTAGTGTTTGGGTAGTTACTTTTGGGTCTTATAATTATGGATTTTACGGTATTCCACGTGCAGTTTCGAACGTTATTTTGTAACTAGGGTTTTTTTGGACCTTATGGTTGTCAACTAGAGTCTTTTAATTCTGGATGTATTATGGATATTCTATTTTGGGCCTTACGGTTTTGGGACTTACAGTTTCAGACAATATTGTGGGACTTATGTTTTGAGGCCTTGCGGTTTTTTGGCTGTGAATTATTATTTTATGGCTTATTATGTTTTTGGCCTTGCGTTTTAGGACTTGTAGTGGTTCGAACATTATGTTGGGCCATATTTTGGGACTTGTGGTTTGTAATTTTGTGTTTAGGATTTAATTTTGTCTTTGGTATGTAATTTAGTGTTTGGGATGTAATTTTGAATTTATGATGTTATTTTGAGTCTTGCATTTTCAGTCTCAAAATGTCCTTCTGAGGCCTTGCGGTTTTTATCTTTTTAATTATTATTTTAGGGCTTACTTTTTTGCACCTTGCGGTTTTTGGACTTATAGTGATTAGAAAATTATGTTGGGCCTTATTTTGGAACTTGTGGTTGTATTGTTGTGTTTAGAATGTAATTTTGACTTTGGTATGCAATTTTGTGTTTGGCATGTATTTTTACATTTATGTGTTATTTTGGGCCTTACATTTTGATTCTCACAAATTTGGGCCTCTGTTATGATTTAAGGACCTTATTATTTTTTTCATATTGAGACTAGAAATTTAGTGATTGAAACCTGATTTTGAGTCTCAACGCTAGTCTTTTAATTTTATTTTTATGGGAATTATACTTTGGGCCTTATGGTTTTTTGACTTATAGTTCCAGCCAGAATTGTGGGACATATATGTTTTGAGGTTTTCGGACTTACTATGTATTTACCCTTGCAGTTTGCGACTTGCTGATTTGGAAATTATATTGGGCCTTATTTTGGGACTTGTGGTCTGTAATTTTGTGTTTAAAATGTAATTTTGACTTTGGTATGCACTTTTGTGTTTGAAATGTAATTTTGAATTTATTATGTTATTTTGGGCCTTATATTTTGATTCTCACAATTTTGAGCCTCTGCTATGGTTTCGGGGCCTTATTTTGTTTTTGATCATGAGACTAGAAATTTAGTGATTGAAACCTTATTTTGGGTCTCAAAGCTAGTCTTTTAATTTTGGATTTTATTATTATGGAAATTATGCTTGGGGTTTTATGGCTTTGGGACTTACAGTTCCAGAAAGAATTGTGGGACTTACGTCTTATTGAGCCTTGCGGCTTTTTTTATTGTGAATGATTATTTTAGGGCTTACTTTTTCTCGCCTTGCGTTTTGGGACTTGTGGTCCGTAATGTTGTGTTTAGGATTTAATATTGACTTTGGTATGCAATTTCTTTGCCTGGGATGTATTTTTATATTCATGTGTTATTTTGGGCCTTATATTTTTATTCATACAATTTTGAGCCTCTTTTATGGTTTCGGGGCCTTATTATGTTTTTAATTAGAGTCAAAATTGACTCTAGTCTAGAAATTTAGTGATTGAAACCTTAATTTGACTCTCAAAGCAAGTCTTTTAATTTTGGATTGTATTATTATGAGAATTATACTTTGGGCCTTATGTTTTTGGGACTTATTGTTCCAGACAGAATTGTGGAACGTATGTTTTGAGGTTTTCGGACTTATTATGTTTTTAGTCTTGCAATTTGGGACTTGCTGATTAGGAAATTATATTGGGCCTTATTTTTGGACTTTTAATCTGTATTTTTGTGTTTCGGGTTTAATGTTCTCTTTGCTATTTAATTTTATGTTTGGAATGTAATTTTAACTTTATTATATTACTTTAAGCCTTTTTTTTATTCTTACGATTTTGGGCCTCTGCTATGGTTTTGGGGCCTTATTATGTTTTTGATCTTGAGACTAGAAATTTAGTGATTGAAACCTTATTTTGGGTCTCAACGGTAGCCTTTTAATTTTTGATTGTATTATTATGGGAATTATACTTTGGGCCTTATGGTTTGGGGACTTATAGTTCCAGACAGAATTGTAGGACTTACGTCCTTTTGAGGCCCTGCGTTTTTTTTATTTTTAGTTATTATTTTAGGGCTTACTTTTTTGCGCCTTGTGTTTTGAGACTTACAGTGATTAGAAAATTAGGTTGGGCCTTATTTTGGGGCATGTGGTCTGTAATGTTGTGTTTAGGGTGTAATTTTGACTTTGGTATGCAATTTTGTGTTTGAGATGTGTTTTTACATTTATGCGTTATTTTGGGCCTTATATTTTGATTCTCACAATTTTGGGCCTCTGTTATGGTTTCGGAGCCTTATTATGTTTTTGATCTTGTGACTAGAAATTTAGTGATTGAAACCTTAATTTGACTCTCAAAGCAAGTCTTTTAATTTTTGATTGTATCATTATGGGAATTATACTTTGGTCCTTATGTTTTTGGGACTTATAGTTCCAGACAGAATTGTGGGACATATGTTTTTAGGTTTTCGGACTTATTATGTTTTTACCCTTGCAGTTTGGGACTTGCTGATTGGGAAATTATGTTGGGCCTTATTTTGGGACTTGTGCTCTTGTTTTTGTGTTGAGGGTGTAATTTTCTCTTTGGTATGTAATTTTATGTTTGGGATGCATTTTTGCATTGAGGATATTATTTTGGGCCTTATATTTTAAGCCTTGCAATCTTGGGCCTCTTTTATGGTTTCGGGGCCTTATTATGTTTTTGATCTTTACACTAGAAATTTAGTAATTGAAACCTTATTGTGGGTCTTAACGTTAGTCTTTTAATTTTGGATTTTATTATTATGGGAATTATACTTTGGGCCTTATCAGTTTGGGACTTATAGTTCCAGGCAGAATTGTGGGACATATGTATTGAGGTTTTCGAACTTATTATATTTTTAGCCTTGAAGTTTGAAGCTTGGTGATTGGAAAATTATATTGGGCCTTATTTTGGGACTTGTGGTCTGTAATTTTGTGTTTAAGGTGTAATTTTGACTTTGGTATGCAACTTTGTGTTTGGGATGTATTATTACATTGATGTGTTATTTTGGGCCTTATATTTTGAGCCTCGCCATTTTAGGCCTCAAATAAGGTTTTGGGCCTTATGGGATTTCAATTTTATTTGTTTCTGGAGTCGATAACAAGAGGAAAAATTCGATTTCGCTGGAACAAAAAAAATGAAGCTTCCTAATAACCGGCTAAAGCGAGTCACCGAGTAATTGGAGTAATAGCGATTTGAATGCCTGGCTCGGGAATTAATAGAGCCAGAAGAAACGACGCAGTCTTGCTTACCCGGCTGGGCTCAACGCAAATTGTTTTCTTCTCGTTTGGACAAGCTCCAATAATTTTATTCACTCCCGAGGGCGTAGGCCTAGTTTACGTTTCAATTTCAATTTCTCTCATCCCAACTCTTCTCAATCTCAGTAACCACTTTGCGCATCATCAAATTCTAAGAAAAGATTAGAATTCATCCTTTTTTTTTTTTTTTTTTTTTTTTTTGTTAAAAATCAATCATTTTAGTTAAAAATTCATCTATTTAGTTGATTTTAGTTTATTTAATTAATTTGTATTTATTTATCCTTTTCGTTTTTAAATTATTTTCAGATAGTTTTTAACGAAATAAAGTTAAAATGATGAATTTAATTGGGTGGAAAAAAGTTTTTTGGGTCCTTGATTACGATTCTAAAGTGAAAATTTTAAAAATTCCAAATTGTAGATCCAATATGGCGACTTAAAAATTTAAAAATTGATACACTGGAACTTAAGAACTCTATTAAAATTAATTAAAATTTTTTTTTAAATTTTTAATTATTACAAAATTGTAGAAAACAATTTTTTCTCAGTAGCTCAAGCCAAAAACGATCAAATTTTCTGCAAGAGTTGAGTTTTCAACTAAAAAATATAAATTTACAACAGAAAAGTCTAATTTTTAACAAAAAATTATTAATTTTTCTGAAAAAATAATTGTATTTCCGGGGCCCGGTCGATACTACACATATCGATACTACACATTATAGGAACTCTACACATTAAGCGAAAACGTCGAGTCTA
>JAAAKG020140992.1:0-11965 GCA_010014905.2 Druon quercuslanigerum
TGGAATAACGACCAAGCTACAATATTCACTGTGGTGATTTATTATAAAAAAGATGGAGAGCTCAAGCACGTAAGTATAGCAATCATATCTGATAACTTAGCTCATGGCACGGTGGCTGTTCACGAGTATCAGAAGATAATAGTAGATTACTTGAAAACTCATTTCAGACCAAAGAAAATCTACTATTTCACTGATGGTGCAGGGCAACATTTTAAAAATAAGACTAGCTTCGCTAATCTCCGAGCCCATGAAGAAGATTTTGGTATCCAAGCTGAATGGCACTTCTATGGTACATCTCATGGTAAGGGTGCATGTGATGGTATAGGAGCGAATATAAAGAGACAAGCTGCACGTTCAAGCTTACAATGTTCTCCGAAACATCACATACTGACTCCCCATACTTTGTTACAGTGGGCAAAGAGTAACAGTAACGAAACCGAAATTTTTTTCAGCAGCAAAGAAAATCATGCCTTAGCCACCGAGCTACTGAAAGCCAGATTTGACAAAGCTGTTACGATACCAGGTACATTGCAGTACCACGCTTTCATTTCCACTGAAAATGGAAAACTTTAACTGAAGAAGTTTTCGTCCTCTGAGCAATATGACATCTTCTCGAATGGCAAAAAAAAAACCGAAAAAGAGGACTGCAAAGAAAACAACTGTTGAAACTACCGCCAAAAAATCGAACAGAAAGACACATAATATTACGATATAATATTAATTAATTTAAAAAACTGACACTAAAGCGTTACACAAGGATCCTCAGCGTGAGCGCACTAGGGGAGATCGCGCGCCACCCGCCCTATCATGGCATCTTGTTTACGTATCGTTCCGTTACTCAAAGAAGAATTAATTTGCCACTCTGAAAATTGGTGATCTTATAGGAAAAAATCTCAGCATTCTTTGAAAACTATTTTAATGAAAAAGAGTGTCGAAATTTGAAAAAAAGGCAAATTTATTTTTGATTTTCAAAAATTAGGGTCAAATTTTGACTTTTTTCAAAAATAGTTATAACCATCAGAAATCTTGTAAAAAAATCTATCAAAAACATTTTTCTAGTAAAATTTTGTTAAACGCAATAGGAAAAAAGTTACAAATGTTTGAAACTAAGGCTTTGCCTAAAAAACCCAAAATTGTACCACCTCCACTTCGATAAATAATCATCAAAATTAATCAATTTTTAGTGTGAGGAGTATTATCAAATAGGACTACGATTGGGCCAATTTTTAGCCCGATCGGACAACTTTAATTTTTGAGGTGGGTACACATGAGAAATTTTGCCCCATATATAATATGTATATATATATATATATTTTAAATATGTTACAAATTTGACTATGCAAAGTTTAAAAATAACCTTCAATAAACTTTTTAAAAACATTTGACGTATTAAAAAGTAATTTACTAATCAGGAAAATAATTTTCGCAATTATGTTCAATATTAAATACAAATTATCGAAAGGAAATCATATTCTTGGTTGGCTTTTTTACACAACATGTATGCGCAATAGTTATTCCAAGAAGGAATAGTATCATAATTATTAATTCCTTTTTTTGGAGAACATAATCTTAAATACCTAAAAAACACATAAATCTACTGCACATGCGCCGAACTAATAGTATGGATACTTTGGTATCGATACTTTTTAGACCGATTATTGAATTCGGGTCGGATCGATTTTTCTCAGGATCATGTCCCTGGCAGCTCTTTGCTTAAAGTATCAATTATGGCGATAAACATGTTCACCCTCATATTATTCTTAACACTATACGTCATGTTATTATTACATTCACATCGTGGAAGTTTTTTCATATACATTGACGACGCGTTTACAAACTTTGGATTTAATGCTTTACAAAAGCAAAATATTCTTCTAACATTTTATGAGAAATTTAAAAGCGTTCTCTAGTTTCATACGCACATACATTTCCATGTAATACATACATACATTTTTATTTAATTTACTTTTTTTCTAATAATTGAGAACTTTATGCTACCTAGACCTATAAATATGTTCTATAGGAATTAATTGATTGCTTACAAATCTTTTTTCTTCATTATTTTTATTTTGATTTAAAAATAAATGTAAAAGCGGATTAAAAGCAGATTACAATATTTCAGGGATTACACAAGAACCCTTTTATGGGATCAACTAATTTAATCCTTCCAAGAACTGCTGGTCCAAACAGTTTCACAGCCGTGTGGTAGAATGTGGCGGTGTAAAAAATGGGTCGCCACCAGTTTACAAATGACTGTTTACGTTTACACAAACTGATTTAGTCTCAAGGCCAGTGCGAGGCAACCCCCACAACCTCTCTTATGTAGACGTTCTTGTGTGTACATAATTTTTTTAAAGTAAACAAAAATTTCCACAAGCACATATCACTTTTGAAAATTATTTTTTTTTGTTACCATCCTCCTATCTACACCAGTTAAACAATTTGTTTGCTTTTTTTTATCATATTTCTATTAAGCTTTTTAAATAAAATTGACTGTATCATATTGGTGATCTTGGAAACTTTAGTAAATGGAATAAATAGTCTGGCGGATAGTGACCATTTTTGAAATGCACTGTACAAATTCTGTCACAAGAAATTTTTTCGTATTTAAATCCAAAAAAAACTTTTATAAGGTGAGAGACATCCGCAATTTATTCAAAATCTAAGGTTCTATTTTTTGCTAAAGCTATGCGCGACATACATAAATATTAAAGAGCAAAGCAGTTTATTTGGAAACGATGATAGTCTTTTTTGTTTTTTTAGAGCTTGGAAATCAGGGCGCGACTTATAATCGAGTGCGGTTTATATGCATGTAACTCTTAATTTTTTTAAAGATTCTTTCTAATTAAAATACATGATTTTCGTTTTATTTGTAAGAAATATCATTCAAATAAAAAAAAAAAAATTTGCCGGTACAGCGGGCAGATTTTCTAAATAATATTATAATAAAAAATAGTTTCGAAACAGCTGCAGGAATATTTTCAGCTTCTTCATTTAAAATATGTTTTAAGATTTTTTTTCACAAAAATGTGATACAATGTATTTTTTTCGACATAATTCTTTAAACTTTTCGATAATTATTACCTTATTTTATTTCCACTTTCGGTTAGAAAATACAACAAGCAGAAAAGGTATATGGGACGTTCTTTCTCTACCGTAACACCGCTCTCTCTCTAGAATTCCTATTGATGGATTTTAATGATCTTGGGTTAAAAATGTTCTTTTTTAGAACCGCCCTCTGAGCACGTGGGCATTCTAAAAAATTCGATACGGCGACACAGAATGGCGGTCGAAAACGAGAAAAAATTCGAGTGTTTGGATCAAGAAGCTTTGAAAAAAGAAATATTGTCTACCATTCCGATTGGTTTGGACTTAAATTGTAGGTAATTGACGGCCTTTAAAAGTTTGTAAGGCAGGTTGGCGAAATTTTACATGTCCGATCCAAAATGACGGACAACAATCCTATATGGCGAAAAGAATATTTTAGAAGAATAATTGCTTTAAAGGTTATAAGTTGTGGTTTTAATGTACATTATTCTAAAAAGGTTTTCAAAGGTTTGTATAAGTTCTAAAACGAAGTTTTCACCTTGATCGGTGAGTATATTTTTGGGTGCTCCAAAGATATAAATAAAATGGTCAAACAGATTTTCTATTATTGTTTCAGAAGCTTTTGTTTTAAGAGGAATCAACATTAAGTACTTTGTCAGTTGATCCTGAATGCTAATGATGTACTTGTTTCCTCTGATAGTTTCAGATAATGGGCCAAAGATGTTCATTGCAATCTTGTCATACAGGTCTATCGGAGTCTCTGGTATAATCGCTTCGGTCTGTATTTTTATCCATGTAGTTTTCTGCAGTTGACAGAATGGGCATCTTATGATGAAGTTAAGTAAATCTGGTTTCCATGTTCTTCCACTCAGCTAGTTTCTTTGATTTCATTATACTTTTATTTTCACCGAAGTGCTGGTTGTCTATTGAATCGTGAGCTTCTCTCAGGATATCCTGCTTTTTGTTCTGAGTTAATTCGCTGGTAGAGGAGAAGCAATAGTGGATATTCAGGTAGCCAATGTAATTTTGGCTGAGAAAGTGTAGAAATTTCTCAATTTTAATCTTCTCTAACTCTCCCTAGAGCTCGCGAGAACTTGTAGTTAGTGGGAGGGCTTACGGATCTCACCCGACTATAGTCTGGAAT
Source organism: Druon quercuslanigerum (assembly GCA_010014905.2). Classification (NCBI taxonomy): domain Eukaryota; kingdom Metazoa; phylum Arthropoda; class Insecta; order Hymenoptera; family Cynipidae; genus Druon; species Druon quercuslanigerum. The sequence goes on from JAAAKG020140992.1 coordinate 4,193, forward strand.
CGGCAAACTGGAGGGACTGTGTCCGCAGGTGTAGCTACTCTGGGATCTGACGGACTCCGGTCGGTGGGATCTAAACTAAGGAGCAATCCTTCCAGGGGGTGCTGGAAAATTCCCCTGGAATATCGAAGGCATGAGTTCTCATGCTTTCGAAGCCAATATGTGAACGCCGTATTGAGGGCTGCAAGGCACTAGGGTCAATAAATCCTTGAAACACAATGAGGGACTCATTCCAGGACCCTTCACCAAACCAACGCAGAAAGTGGGAAGCTCCGTAGGGGGCAATCCACTGGAGGCGGTGCGAAACAATGAGACTGATGACAATCCTGTCGCCACAATAGAAGAGCAGCTAACGGTTGTCTCCGTGAGGAAGAAATACACTTCGGGACTCATATCAAGAGGAAATAAGAGGAAGGCTAGTGGAATTTCCCACCGACTATGACAGCATTGATGAGATAGAGCACGTCTCATACTTTCTGCGAAGAGCTTTGACTACATCGTATGAAAACAATTGCCCTACACGCACAATTAAGGCTAGAAAAGGAACAGAATGGTGGAATATGCACTTTAAGAAACTCTGCGAAGACAAGAGCGTTGGGCAACAGGGCAAATAGAACCAAAATGCTCTCAGACTGGGATATCTATAAGACGGTCCAGTTTGATAAAAATCAAAATATAAGGAAGTACAAGCAGGCAGACTGGAGGGGGTTCTGTGAGGAATCCAGAGATATACCGTAAACAACGAGGCTCCACAAGATCCTAGCGAAAAACCCGTAAGATCGCTGCGGGCTAATAAGGCTAGAAAACAGGGAGTTTTCCGAAGACGAAGAAGCAACACTGAACCTCCTGATGAAAGTCCACTTCCGGGGTGTTCAGCGAATCCAAATCGACCTCGAGGAGGAAGACTGGGGTCAAGAGTTGTGAAGGGCCGATTGGAATTTCGCCTCAAAGGTTGTAGGCTGAAAAAAGTTAGAATGGGCGGTATTGTACTTCTTCCCCCTTAAAATGGCCTTTATTCCCAAACCCGGGAAGAAAGGCTACACTACAGCAAAAGATTTTAGAATGATCACCCTTAAGTCTTATATTTTAAAGACGTTCGAGAGGCTGGTCGAGAGATATATCAGGGATTTGGTACTTTTGGCCTCATCGCTGCACAGAGGGTAGCATGCTTTTCAGGTAGGTTGCTTGGTAGAAACGGCACTCCAAGGAGTTGTGGCTGGTAAGCTGGATATGTAGCATGCTGCGCCAAAGGAGACTCGAAACAAGATGGGGCGAATGCGCCTTACAAGGTCAACGCTGCTCATCGCAGAGCTCTGGTGAGATGGTTCAAGGCTCTTTGTAAGTCCGGAAAAGACCAGTATGGTCATTTTCACGAGGAATTACAAGATACCGAATGTTGGCGCTCCTATTTTTTGTGGTGGGAGGCTGACGTTTTCAGACTCGTTTAATATCTGTGAGTAGTCCTAGATAGCGAACTGAACTGGACAAAGCCCCTGGACACCCAATGCAGGAAATTCGTCATGACTTTTTTGATGGGTGGGATAGCTTTTAGATTGACGTGGGAAATAGGGCCGAAAATGCATGCATGGCTATACTCCGCTGTCTTTAAACCAAAGCTTCTTTATGCGGCTGCTACGACTGCAAACGCTAGCGTTTAGAGACTCGATAGGAGCAATGAGGACTACGCCCACAGTGGCGATGGGCTTCATACTCTGTAAAGAACCCCTACACTTCGCGATAACTGCCAAAGCGGTACACGCGATAGGCCGCCTGGCGAGAGTAAACAAATGGGCTCCAGGGACTAGGCACACTAGGCTCCCGAGTGACATCAGCTTACTGCCGAATCTTGAGATGAGGCAGGATAGAATAATAAAACGCTTTAACTTTACCAGAGCTTTGCGCGTCTGCATTCCAAGCAGGGTTGCGTGGAGAGTAAGTGGTAACCCACTTCTCCTAAGGAAAAATTTTTATACGGATGGCTCCAGGGGTGAGGGAGGTCATGAGTAGAAATCTATGATAGTGCAAAAAGGAGCGAAGTGGCAGGCTCGCTTGGGAGACATGCTACTGTCTTTCAGACTGAGTTCCTTGCTGTCCTTTGTTGTGCGGAAACACTAATAGAAGAGAACGCTGCTGGAGGACAGATTCCGATTTGTTCGGATAGCCAAGCGACACTAACTGCAGTAGGGAAATCAGATATAAAATCAGAACTGGTTTGGAAATGCGAAAAGGCTCTCATTTGTTTCCCTGGTCACACAGGGATCACGGGCAACGAGAAAGCGGACGAGCTGGCAAGATGCGGTGCGGAAAGTGAATACATAGGACCACAGCCAGTACTGGGACTAGCGTCTTGCTGCATCAGACTTGCTATCCAAAGCTGGACCCGCACAAAGCATCGAGAATACTGGGAGCAAGCCTAGTGTTGCCGACGAGCCAGGGAAATCGTTGGGTTGCTAAGGAAAGTCTTATTTCATGGAACCTGAAGAAGTTACAGTGCTGTCGTTGGCTGACATACTGGGCTTTATCAAAAGTTCTGGGGTCATCTACAGACAGCGATGTTTAACGGTGTGGCACGAAAGGCTTTATAGCTTGAGCGCCAGGTAGCTCCATAGGGACTCCCCGTTTGTCTGATAACTAAACTAAACTAACTGACTTAATATTTTCTAAAGGTGGAATCGTTGAGTCTGAAAATTGAAGTCGAGCAATGCTTAATTTCCGGTTTTGATAATCTTTAATTATTTCGTTTAGCTTGGTGAGTCAGATTTCTTCGTTATACGATGGTAACTCCTCAACGCAAGCGTTATCTGTTTTTTTTTCAGTATCCTTCTTCAGAGTTTACCACCTGCGTTAGACTTTCTAATTGACAGATTTTCTTTTTTATTCTCTAGTCAGATATCGGGAACATTCTCGATAAGCAATTAGCAACTTTATTTTCTTTACCTTTAATGTTGCCTATCGGTTTTTAAGAATACGCTGCTAAACGTAACCTCCATCTTAGTAACCTTGAAGAGGGATTTTTAACACTATCGAGTTATTTTAGTGTCTCGTAATCGGTCTGAATCCCAAAGGTCCTACCAAGGAGGTATTGGTAGAGACATTGGCTTACACAAACGACTACAAGTATTCCTTTTTCTGAGGTTCAGTAATTTTGCTTGGCTCCATTAAGTGTTCTTCTTAGGACTTGCAGGTTATTACAGGAAATTTATTAAAAACTAATCACATACTCCCAAACCACGTACAGAACTTATTGGAGCCGAGCAAAATTGCTCAACGTCAAATCAGGTTCCTTGAAATCTTTTACGGCTGAGATTTTCGGTTGGGTTTAACACCATCTGCTGTGATAAGGCGTTTAAGATATTCTAACTCAGGTCTTAAATACTCACATTTATCAGTCTGGAGTTATAAGCCTGTTTCATGCAAGCGATCCAGTAGTACCCTTAAATTCTCGTTATGCTCTTGTATAGTTGATCCGAAAACTACTATATAATCCAAATAAAAAAAACAAACTTTTTCGCGCTAGTCTTCTCAGAATATGGTCCATTATTCGCTGGAATAGAGCTGGTGCGTTTTTTCGGCCGAAAGGCATTCGACTATATTCAATGTGGCCCTCATTGGCAGAGAAAGCTGTATACTTGATAGAGGTAGGATTCATTGGCATTTGATGGAAGCCTGAGCACAGGTCGAAAGCTTAAAAGAACTTTGCTTTGCCTAAGTGGTTCAGAATGTGATCTATCATCGAAAGCGGGTAGGCATCTTGATCAGAGTTCTCGTTTATTTTTCGGTAATCTACCATTCTTAGTTTGTCGCCATTTTTGGGTACCACGCATATGCGTACTACCTTTTCTAATAGGTCGGCAACGTGTTCTTTAAAGAATTGTTTATGGCATTTAGGGGGTCTATAAGATTTATTAATTATGGTTTTCCTTCATTTACGAACGATCTTATGTTCTGTAAGGCTGGTGCACGGTAGAGGGTCGTAATTTTGTGTATAAAGATCTGTAAATTAGAAGATTATTCTTCAAATTGGGTCAGTCATGGCCGGTTCTACCTGGTCTAGCCGAGTTTTGGACAGGAGGTTTGCTATTCTTAGATGCTTGTCAGGCTTAGTTTGGCGAATCGCTTCCTCGGAGATTTTATTTATACTAACAATTTTATCGTACACAGGAGCTTCAACTAGTTGCGCTATTCTTGAATGGTTAAATTCGGGCACTTTTATCATTCCCTTTCTGACCTACTACATTCCTTTGGGGATATTTTTGGTTTCATTCATCCAGACCTCAGTTTTGTCGGGTAAACCAGCCTGGATACAATTAATCTTCACGAAATTTGTATTAGCATAAATTCCGTCCTCATGAAGCGCTAATTTATATTTTTCCAGGATTAAAAATTTATCCGTGGTCGCGTATCTATCATACTTTCTGGAAAAGGTGCTATATAAAACAAATGTTTTTATTGTGGTAATTATAATAGATTGCTGTTTGGAGCCGATAATGGTCGTACTTTCTGAAAAAGGTGCAATATAAAACAAATGTTTTTATTGTGGTAATTATAATAGATTGCTGTTTGGGGCTGATAATGGTCGTTTCCCATTATAAAATCCTTTTTAAGTGTAAAATTCTTCCTCACCTTCGTCAGCATGCTTTAATTCATAAGGTTAATCGCTGTTTCAGAGTCGATTAATAATCGTTAATCGGTTTCATTTGACCTTCTCTTGGTGTAATCAGAGTTGCTCCTTTTCCCGGACATTTTGAACTGCCTGTGGTGGTCAACTTGAGAAGGTACCTTGTGGAGAATTTCGCGGCATTGGTCTAGAATTAGCTGGCTTTCGTACTAATTGCTGGGATGGTAGATTGGATTGTGTCCTCACTGATGGTCGGAAGGTGGTGAGTGTTATCAGCGCCGGTTGCGCTTCCTTCAACCACATTTCTATCTCAACAGCATAGTTTTTCGCTTCGCTGGGGTGGAATGGATTTTGACTTTTAACCTTTAACCTCATTTTGCTTCCTAGGTTCAGCAAATACCTTCAATACTGATGGCTATCTTCCGTTCCATCGGAACTATATAAATTGAAATTTTGTATAGTTTCCGTGGGACCCTGTTTGCAGCTTTCTAATTTAGAGTGTAACGCCAATACTGAACCTACTTAGGATAAATTCTGACGTAGCGCGTTGTATGAATCATCGCAGGAGTTGATTTGCGTGTATCCAACAGCGCGTTCTGCATTTCCCGTCATTTTTTCCGCTAATATAGAATCTAGTAGCAGATCGAGTTCTCTGCACTTTCGGTTCGCGCGCTTGACGATCCTAATAAAATCTTCTATGCCTATGTCCTCGTGTCCGCTAAGGCTTTAGATTGTGAAAATGATGTCTTTAGCCAGAATAGTATCGGCTACAGCTGCGACTAGCGGGCGTCCGAGAGCTGGACCAATTGTATCCGAACCTATGTCACGCGCATTTGTTCTAAAGGTGAACCTACGTGTCGCTATGGGTGGTGTTATAGCTAACTATGGTTTAACGACTGCGCTGGCCACATCTCCACTCACAGCTTTATAGTTAGACGAGAGTCTACGCGGAGCTGGTGGGGAATAGCCCGTACCGGTGATAAAGCTTCTGCCCGTAAAGGTGATAATGCTGCTGCCATGACTACCGAGGGTTCGCCTGCCTGGCCGAACTTGTTCACAACCCAAACTTTTGGTGGCTCGTTTTCCGTGAGCGGAAGTTTGCCTGCGAATATGCGCTATTTTCCCGCTGCATATAGTTGTCTGCAGCATTCTAGGACTGCTCTTTGTCCGTTTCGACTTTGGTTCTACCCCTACCTTCTCGCATACCATTGAGATTTCCTGTAGCCGGTGCTCGTTTACTTTACTGAGAATCGACATTCCTAGCTTGATGTTGGAGAGCTCGGATAAAATATTGGATAGGAGATATTCAAGGGACTGCGAGGTAGAGCCTGTTTGCGTCATTTTAAGGGTTGTCTGGGAAGTATTTTTAAGTATGTCATTTGAGCCTAAGTCAATATCAGTTTTATAATTTTGAATTTTCTTTTCCCGATAAACGTGAAATGCCAGTGGGCATAATTTTCGTAACAGTTTCTTCGTTTTTGAACCTTTCACTTGCGCAATCGTGCTACGACGAGTACACGCAAGGTTAATTCAAGGTAAGTTTTTTGTTTGTTGAGGAACACAGAGGACAGGGACCACTATAATCGTGTGTACCATCGCGAACCTAAGGATTCTAACTTCTTATGTCTATTCTTCTTTACTCACTTCTTCCTTTCTTTGGCGTAGCGTACCGTGCTGGATGCTGCGTTCTCAGCTTTAGACGAAAAAGGCAGCCGCCAACTATTTTTAATTCAAGCTTCCTACCATTCGTTTTTTTAACGAGCTTTCCATAGAAAAGCCCGAAGTTCTTATTTAGAATTCCGCAGAATTCTTCCTTGTTGACTTTTTGAATTTCCGTTGAAAAATCCAAATAAATTTTTTCTATAAATATTCTAGAATTCCGAAATATATCATGGAAGCACTATCCTGGCTGGCTCTCCGAAATGTGAACTTAAGCTTTATTTTTGTTAAAGGCGCGCTTACGTTCTTTTAGTGACACTATTCTTTATTCAAATGTGTACAGTGAGTCGCAAAGGATGGGAGAGAACTGAAAACTGGGTCTGACATAACGTGAACAGTGCGTTTTTCATAGTGGTTTCCCCAGTAGGTCTAGTCTACATCGTTCATCCATCTCTGATATTTTCAAAATTTATCTCCTAGCTCTCTTCGATGCTAATCCAATCACTTCTAGGTTTCTACTCATTCTTGTCTTCCGCCTCGAACGTCTTGAGGGTCCAGCTTCGCTGATATCTTCTTCGATTACAAGCCAAACTATGCAAGATACGGCAAAAATAAATTAACTAAAATTGTGCAAACTGAGAAGATCTACAAATTTGTATTTAATCAGTTTTCGATAGGACGCGTAGTTTCTGTTTTTAGTTGTGAAATACAGCATTAACAATCTACAGCCCACTGATTTATATGCTAGTCAGGGCGGTAATGAGCTGTAACTATAGTTTTTTATACACTCCGACATGGGAATAATATGCTAAAATATACCAAAAACACAGCGTAATAGTTTAATAATGTGGCGACGGTATCCTTAGTTGGAAATGAAACCGTCTTGACATGCCAAAATGAAACCCTCCGTGCCCGACTTCAATCCTTTGTCCACTTCCTCGTGCTTCCTGACCATTCTAAGAAGAGAGTCTCTTTCATTCAATATCACGTGACCATCTTGACGGCGTGTGTTGTAGAGTCGGGCAACAGGAGACTTAAGATTCATGCTTTTTGATCATGTGCATGAACATTCGTGTCCCGCTATCAAGGGATCGGAGTCGTTCTTCGTCTATAGAACCACTCCCAATCAACAGAGTACAACCGGGACAACAACCATAATCGTTGCAGATACCTTGTTCCTTACTGAAAGTCCGAAAGACCAAATCTAGCGGATGAGACGTTTGTATCTGCTTTGGAGAGTATCCTTTATAGAGGGAAGGCTAAACACTTTCAATTAGGGTGGTGGGTAAAGTTCCTATACCCCTAAGCCGTATTAGGAGCGGAAGAAACCATTCTTCCGCGTAAAAACATGTTTTAATTTTTTGAATAGAACCAATTTAAAATAATAGGAGAAAAGTAATATAAGAGGCAAAATACGTCAACTGTTCCCACCTCGAAAAGTTCATGTCTCAGATTTTGATGAAACTTGGTGAAGTTGTTGGGGTATTGGAGTACATTAA
>JAAAKG020140993.1:0-34194 GCA_010014905.2 Druon quercuslanigerum
CCTTCCTCACACTACTCCCCTCCCTACCGAGTGAGTCACGCCTACTTCGAAAGGGAAACGGCTTAATGGTGTAATAAAAAGTTGAATAGCTTAGAGTACGAGATATTTTGAAGGTTATGTCCAAACCCTGATATGCTGGGATATTTTGGACCTCAGATTTGGCTTTAGCGGCCCCCAAAAACATATAATAAATATTGTCTGACCGTCGGACAAAAAAACAAATTGTATAAGGCTTTTTAGAGTTCATGTCATACCCATCAGGTGGTGGGTCTTTTCAACCGTGGATTCGGATTCAGCGACTCCAGAAACATATAATAAACATGGTCTGCATTCCAGAACTGCAAAAGATAGTAAACAACGGTTTATGAGGTTTTTTTTATAGGTTACGTCAGAACTCTGATGTGCTGGGGTTTTTTGGACATTGGATTCGGATTCAGCGACCGCAAAAATAAGTAATAAACGTAGTCTGACCTACAGAGCCAGAGACGCATTTCTAAAATGTAAGTTGATAAAATGTTTTAATTAAAAATACGCTAATAAAAACTTTGTTATATCTGGAATATAATATATGATGCTCATAAATAATATGCGCCAGTTTTACAAATGCATTTGGACGATAAATCAGATATCTTTGTCTATTCAATTAAATTTATCAAACGACGTAATTTATAGGGTGTAGGTATAATTACAAAAAACTAGTTTATTAAAAATCATAATGAAAAAAGGGCGAAAAGAAAATTTTTTGTATGCAAAATAAAGCATTTTTAATAAATGGCTTCTTTATAATTAAAAAGTAATGCACAATCACGAAAAATTTTGAAGGGTGTCTGAAATTGTATTGAAATATATGAAATTTCTTCGAAACTTTAAGTATATTTTAAAATCTTTCTAGATCCCATAAAAAAGTATGAATTGTTCAGAATCGTTAGAAAGTATTTGAAATACTTTAAAAACTGTAAAAGCTCCTCACTTCGTTAAAATACTTGGCTTTTTACCTCTTACTGTGCTACTAAGTGCTGAATTAAGAAAACTGAATGATTGAAATTCAATTTGAGATTAAATCCTTTGAGACTTGCGAATTTTCAGCCTCAGCAGAAGCAGTTTCAGTCTTGCATAATTTTCCGGAATCTGTCCTCATTTAGATTTTCTTCTCAGGGTTTTGGATTCTTTTCAAAGATGCGATTCTTTGACCTAAGTAAAAGTAGTCTCACTTCGCTTGTTTGGCCGCTTTTAATCCAAAGACAAAATTAATCAATTAAAAATCAAATATGAAGCATTTCCACGCAAGCGAAATGAACAGTCGCGTGTTTTGAGCATGTTAATCGAACTTATTATATTGGGAAAAATATTTACAAAATAAAACCTTTGCATTAACCTGCCCGAATAATATCCTATTCATGCTGCAGCTCAAGCTTTTAAAAAGTTTTTAAGGGAACATTTATCTCATTTTCTCAGCCTGGCCTATCGATATTGCCACTTATTCGAAAAAAAATTATATTATCATCTCTTTCATGTTGCAGAGTTAAGTTCGAAATTCGACTGTTTACCTAAGGGCAAACCTATTCCGGATGTTTCTCGTAGCGTAGCTTCGTCCTCTTCTGAAATACATCATGCAGACGAGATATCTTTTTTTACTGCCGAACATCCTGCTCGTGATAGTTCTAGGTCTCCTCTTGGCAGACCTATAACCTCTCCTGCCAGGTTCATAGCTCCTTTTCCTTTTGACAGTTACTTAATTTTATTTTTAAATTCTGCCATTATATTTTGTATTCATACGTCTCCTTTTTCGCATCTTTATCAATTAAAAATTTTCCTGCTCTAAAAATAATTTCCCTTTATGATAAGAGTAGAAAATTTATTTTTCTTGGTTTAAAATTAAGCTCTCTTTTGATATATTCATGGTTTTGGATCAAAAATCAAACTATTTCGTTTAAAATGTAACCAATTGGAGATGAAGTTTATGCTTCTTTGCTTCTACATTCACTCATTTTGTTAAAGATTCGTTATTCTTGGTTGAAGCTTTAACTTTTTGGTTACAACTTCACATTTTTTCTGATTATTTCTGATTGTTTTGACTTCTGGAATTAGCCTGGATTTTTTTCTGAAAATCTTTCTTTGAAAATCTGAAAAAATATGCTTTTTTGCCAATACGATTTAGCGTTTTGCGCTCAATGCGTATACTTTACCTGCATTTTTTCAAATATCATAAATATTTTAACCTTAATTGAAAACTGTAATTTAAAATTCTAAGGAATTAGAGCAATAAACTGTCATTGAAATTTTTTTGCATTTGATTTTAAAGAAGTTTCTCAGAGCACCTACAGCTTCGGCGATTATTTTCTCATTACGAAACTCGCACTCGATAATTAAAGTAAAATTCAAAAACTTCAGCAAGATAATTTTTAAATCTTGTTTAAATATGCAAAAAAAAAGAACGCTTTAAACTTATGGATATTTAAAACACAAAAATAAGTATTTTTCCGTGTACAAAAAAGTTCTAAATTTGATTAAAGTTTGAATTTTTGTCTAATGAAAAAATGTAATCGAAATAGTTTCTAAATATGTTTAATAGGCAGTGAAGAAATTAATTGAAATTTCCTAACGTATCAGAAAAATATTTTTTTTTATGTTTCTAATTATTTTCAACATTTTCAAAAGTATGTAACTTTTTTAATTTTCATCGAAATTAAAAATTTTATTCAGATAATTATCAAGCCCTCTACTTATCTATAAGAAATTTTTACAACAATTTGTAAACTTAAAAAGAAAATCTTTAGTCATCAAAATGCTGTAAATTTATTAACTATGGTTGGAAATGTCTGCTTAACGAACTTAACTTTTATTTTAGGAACGTTAAGAACAAAACAGGCAGATATACAGACAGACACCAACAAATTTTATGATTTTCAAATTCTGTGAGTACCAAAGTTTAAAACATTGTACTCTTGTAAAAGAGAATGTAAAAACATTTTGCAATCATTTAAATTTCTTAAAATTTAACTTATATTAGATAGAGATAGTTGGGTTAAAAATTTTACTTTTAGGGTGAAACGTCATATTGCTGCTTTAAAACTTAAAATAAATTAAGTTCCTAAATTCTGAAGAGCTGCAACCAAGGAATTTTCTAATGAAGATTATCTATAGAATTTGCTTGTACTTCATATTGGTCGAAAAAAGTCTAAAATGCTAGAAATTTTTTAATTTTTAACATTCACAGAAATACAGTATAATGAAGTTTTATTCGTTCTCCTAAGTTCTCTAGAAAATATTTGAAACTCCTTAAGCATTTTCGAATAAAGTAAATTAAATTTATCTTTTAATGTTTAATGAAAATTCTTCGAAATACCTTAAAACTTGTTAAATTTTTTTATATGTTTAAAAATTTCCTGTCCAAAGTTGGAACTAGAGAAGTTTGGAAACTTTTGAAGGTTCAGAAGACTCTTTTTCGTTCACGTTCAAGGAAGCTTATGATCTAGTTTTAGATTAAGATTTCCATTAAAAACAAGATGTACGTATCCTCATGACTGGTGATACATATAAGTTTATGGAGAAGAGTGGCAATTACTTGTTTCAAAAACGGACTTATTCTATGCATAAGTTAAGGAATCTGCTAAAGCCCCTGATGTTATTAAGGAAGACAGGAAATGTAGAGGATGTTTTTGATCCGTGTTTTGCCGATGACAAGAAAAGCGACGCTAGTATCTTTGACAGTATTTTAAAACAAAATTCAATTAAACTACCTATATGGATTCCCACAAACTCTGTTTTAGTTGTCGATCGCGGTTTTCGGGACTGTCTAGGGTTCTTAAAAGATCTTGGATTCTTTTTCAAAATAACACATTTTCTCCAAATAGGATCTTAAGACTCCATTATTAAAGTCAATGGTTTAATGAAAAGGTGAAGAATCGGTTTACTTCAGAATTGTATTTGCCCGTTGTAATGCTTTTCACCATCCTATAATTCATGGCAATCCCGAAAATTATCTGATAGCTAAAAGAATGTTTCTATTAGGTTGGCAGGCCAATCGCCTTCAAGAACGAGCAGAAAAAGAAGAGTGGACAAAAAAATATACTTTTTCCAAAATATGATATAGGGACTATGTTTTTTCAATGCATGCTCCGGAGTCATGTAGGGAATATTCCACTACAGAATCTATTCATAAAACATTGATATTCAGTCGCAATATACATGAATAAATATTAAATAAAAGTATAAAATTTTTTATCACATTAAAGTCTTCTCTAATGCAAAAATTATTTTTTAAATATTACAACGCAAGATAAGATTATATTATAAGAATTACTGATACCAATGTCAAACATTTTACCACAAAAAATTTGTTAAAAAAATTGAAACAATCTGTAAGTACATTGTTGGCCAAATTCTTAATTAGCACATCCATAAAGCCGTTTTTACTCTGCTTAAGTAAAATGAAGATTGTTTTTACTCTGATTTTCATCTTGGCAATTATTCTTAATTCTATTGGTAAATATGATATTGTGATAGTATAATAATATATAATCAAAAAAGAAGTCACACAAGGTTAGAAAAGCCAACAAAAGCCCTTGTATGTCCCTTTGAATCCATTTTCGGAAGTGGATCTTTATATTTCTGGCACGCCAGTATTTCTTGTAGTTTACGGACAAGTGGTACCTTTAAATTGAATATGATTAAACCCCAGGACAATTACTTTTACTCAATATATTGGGAACAGTTGACGCAACTCACTTCTCAAGTACCCGGAAAAAGAGATAAAGATGGTGGACAAAGATGGAAGGCAAATATTTTAATCGCAGGTACCACCGACAGTTTGGAAGAAAAAACTTGTCCTAATATACTGCTGACTTATCCTAAACGCAACTCGTATGCATGAGCTGAAGGTCCTCGGGAACACCAGCACCATTTGTTTAATTCAGTGTCTATACTAATCTTTGAATATTTTTGTCTAATTTTATCAATGCCTTATCTAAATATCTATGCTTTGAGTTATCCATATAAAAAATATGAGTAAACTTTTGATCACGATGATTAGTGTTACCGCCGAGGTACCCATGAGAATTGACTAGTATAAGAGATATTAGCAGAAATCGTCAGGAAAAGAGAGGAGGGCTGATGGAGTCGCCCTAAAAGGTGCACCTCTAAAAGGTGACGCGGTTTCTTGTTCCAAAATTATTTCAAGATGTGATAATGAATAGTATATTACATAACTAGGCAGCGGCCTGTAGGTTGCGCTTTTCCGGTCGAAAGGTAAAAATATACTTTTCTCGTGTAACATCCATCTCTGTATTCATCTTAAGAAATCATAAGTCCATGTAAGGTTAAATCGAAATCTTTCCGGTAGTCAACCCAGGCCCTTAGAAGAAGAAAAAATTGCATACCAGCATCTATAGGTCCATCTGATACATGACGACATCTCCGTCTTGACGAAGGAACAAATTAATGAAATTAATTTAAATGGATTCGATTAGGTTACTTACGATTAATACTAGTAAAGATAATGTTTAACTTTATTGAATCACGAGCTGCCTTACCTGGAATATTATTTTACAGTATAGATTAGTTTAAAATAGCATGGCAACTAGAATATAATATAAGATGTCAAACTCACGCATGCAATTGAACTGTAACATTAAAATTATATTAAAAGTCAGTTGGAGATTACAGTAAGTATAGATAATTGCTTTAAACTATCTGACTTTCTCGAATCACCTTCAGTTCGTTTTGCTGTAAAAGTTTTCAAGAAGTTCTTAATGAAACATATCTCTCCTTTTCTCTGCATGGATTCTCAATAATGCTACGGATTCATGAAGAATCATCTTAGAAAACATCAAATTATCTATTGCTTGTTGCAGAGTTAAGTTAACAGTTTGACTGCTTATCCAATGGCGAACCTATTCCTGGGATTCATCGCAGCGAACCTTCTTCCTCATCTGAAAGACATTATTTACCTAAGAAGTCTCTTGTTCCTGAGGAGCATCTTGTTCGGAACAGGTCCAGGTCTCCACTTGGTGGGTCCATCGCTTTTCCTTCTAGATTCATACCTCCAACGACAAGACTTCCCGGTCCTGGCGAAAACTCATGTGGACTTCAAAATCTTAAATTAATTCGGCTTGTTCCTGTAAAGAATCCGCAACGGATATTCGAACTTCGAAGATACACCTTTTCTGTCAACACACCACTGAAGATCAGAACGAGTAATAACCGTGATGTGTTTGCGCCAACCAACAAACAAATTGTTTTATCAACAACGGATGGAGACATCTTTGCAATATTACAACGTTCTGATACACTCGCTAGAATTTATATTTATGATAGGAATGAGGTACGACATAGGCGAGTAAAAATAAACATATCAAGCAGCACGGTAACTATATTGACCCGCGAAGAACTGAATGAAGTTAAGGTTGGGCCCAGATACTCAATCTCGTGGTATTTTAAAGTTCATTTAACATCAGATCAAAGCTTTTGATCTTTTTATAATTTTTTATCTTTTATGGTTGAAAGTTCATTATTTTATTTAAAATTCTTTGGGAATTTTATTGAAATTTTTTTTGGTGGAATGTTAATTTCTTCAAAAGCCATATTTTCTGTCTAAAAATTAGAAAATTTAATGGAAAAATGTTATATTTTAGATAGTAAAATAGACTACTTTGCTAAAAATGTGTCATATTTTTTCAAACCTATCAGTATTTTGTGGAAAATGTAATATATTTAAATGTCAGAAAATTAAAGTTTTCTTTTCTGTTTGTTTCACTAATCCCTACATCATCCTGAAACAATGCGTATGGATTGACCGAATAATATAATTTTCTTATTATTCCATTATGTGTTTATTAACAATCTTGATGAAAAAAAACAGCAAAACAGTATTTTTTTAAATATTGACGAAAAAAGTATTAAGGACTATAGGATATTTAAAGATGACAGCCCTCAGCATCAATCTCACAAGTATATCGGGATGATATTAGATGTAGTAGACAGCATGGTGCGTCTTGGCAGACGCTCCTATTAGTTATACAGGTCCAATTCTCTAAACTATACTTTTGTTCCAGATAGCTTTAATGATCATGTTAAACATGTTGCTGAAAAGGGGGCTGGAGCACTTGGTCTCGACTTTAATATCAGGGGTTAGCAAACAGCTTTTAAAAAGAGGAATGTACTCGAATGTAGTATCTTTTTCGACATTTTTTTAAAATTCAAGGCTAAATTATATTTTATAACAGCCAGTAGAGTTTAGACAGTATAGCGGTAAGCCTCTGTTTCTAAAGAAAAGTGAATGCAGTAATACTGATCCTAATACCCAGATATTAAACATAATTTGCATTGAAGTTTGCAGACCAGTACAAGGGAATTCCTGGTGTGGATAGAAATACATCGTCACTTTTGTAAATGAATGCACAAGACGGCGCGAAGTCCTTATTAAAAAAATATGATCAACGTGCTATCCACAACTTAACTCACAGGGTATAGACTAGGTAAGCGTAACCCGAGCAGTACAAGTTATATGCTGTAAGAATTTTTAGTCGGGTTTTGTATGTGCAGTATGTGTCAAACGTTTTTTTTTAAAGCGCGCTGTGGTTTGTGTCCCAGTTCTCTTGACCGAAAAAAGTCAGCCCCGGGTTGGAACCTGGATTTTTCAGGATTAGGAGATCCGGGTTCTTACCTGTACGATGAGGAAAATTAATGGTCTGGGTTCGGATTTGGATCTTTAGGAAATTAGAGGGCCCAAGCTTGGACACGGCGCCTTAAGAAACCTTTTACTGCTGTTTCCAAAGTAAAAGGATTCTAGAATTAAATTTGTAGAATTTACAAATTTGTTGGTGACTAAATGAGAAAGAAAAAAAAGGAAAAGGAAGAAGAACACCAATTTTGATTAAAAAATAAAATACTCCTAAATAAGGGGGTTTTTGAGTCATAGTAGACGAATTTGAAGTCAGTGCGAAGGGGATTTTCGTGTGAGAGAACAAGAATTTACGTTTGACATTCAGAAATTCTAAAATTTGACTTTAATTCTGAAAATGTTATTTGTTGGGTACATTTTTATGTAAGTCATAACGAGGAGGAATTTCAAGTCACTTAACTCAATTGCGCACACATAGGTATTATAGAACTCTATTACACACATATAAATACCCTATAACTTCAGTGTGCATCCATAATAAGATTTATCTGTAATAAGCGCCTGTAGGTTCAATGGTCCGCTCCCAGAGTGGACCCTTTAAATTTTTAAAGGTTCGGGTACGAACCCGGACCTTTAATAAGATAAAAGGTACATGTCCGGATTTAGACCCTTTAGAACTTAAACGATCAGGATCCGTACCCTGAAGAATTTAAATGATTCATGTTCGGACTCGTACCCTTGAGCAACTAAAGTTTCCGAATTCGAAGCTGGATCCTTAGGACATAAAAAATTTCTTATTTTGGACCTGCACATTTAATAAATTTAACGGTACGGGTTTGGACCTGAACCGGTCTGGGCCCGGACCCTTGAGAATTAGAAAGGCCCAAGAAGGATACGGACCTTTAAGGAGATCTTTAAACTCGTCTGCAATGAGTTTTGGATTTAATTGAATAAACTCGTCACGCCTAAAATAGTGTTTACCTGGCACCTTAAGGGTAGGTCAAGGGCGCATAAATTTGAAGATAATTCCAACTTTATATTGCTGAACAAGCTTTCAAAAAGTTTTCTATAAAAAATTCAACTCCTTTCCTCTATCTGTTCTGTGACTAATGCACTGATTCAAGAAAAACAGTAAGGAGTTTGACTGCTTACTGAATGGCGAAACTATGACTGGGATTTCTCGTGGCAAACCTTCTTCCTCTTCTGAAAGACTTAATTCACCTGAGACGTCTCTTGTTCCTGCTGAGCATTATTTTCGTGACAGGTCCAGGTCTCCGCCAGGCGGTTACATGGCGCCTTCTTCCAGATATATAGCTGTCCCAAACATGGATACTTCTCTTCATGAGCGCTAGCTGATAAACGCAAATTCGCATTTACATTTAAATCCTATCAGTGCCATCGCTTCTTCTTCCAGGTCCTTAGCTCCAACCACAAGACTTTTTTCTTCTGACAGAATTGGATGTGAACTTGAAAATTTTCAATTTATTCTGCTTGTTCTATATAAGAATCTACACCAGATATTCAACCTTCAAAGATACACTTTTTCTGTCAACACATCACTAAAATTCAGAAACAAAGTTGGCCTGATTGAGCTAGGGGGATCTTCAAAGCTTCTAGAAACTTCGGCCTAATAGTAGCATATGTGTAACAATTATAAATATATATATATATATATATATATAGTAATCTGCATATACCTCACAATATGTGGGTCGTAAAAAAAAGTAGGGTGCAAAAATATATTTTAGTCTCTCACAAAGCTACTATTCTTCATTCTCCATTCAATCCAACCAAGATGCTCGCATCCTCCTCAGGAGTGTAGTGGTACGCACATCAGTCTTGTTGGCTTTTGGCATTTTGGTTAGGTGGGCTTTATTAGCTTGGGCATCCATGAGGCTTCTTCAACGAGGCTACCTCTCTGAACGCCAAGAACCTCATCGTCTTGGGTAGGTGGTCTGTCCGGGGCTTCTCCACCAACAGGCCTTTTTTTGATCAGAGCCCTCGCAACTTGCTTCCATGTATCCAAAGCCTAGGCATCGGTAGCACTGCATCGGAATTTTACATAAAAGCGAAAAAGCATCCTGTACAATTTAAAATGAAGCAAGTATCAGCTTCTGAGATAAAGTATTGCGTAACTTAGGTCAAATAGTTCTATTAAATAAATTTGTCGACATTTGGTGCGATAAAAAATTTAAGGTTTCCGCTTACACAAATAGAAAATATTGCTCTAGAGATATGAGTCGGCTTTGAATAGCGTTTAGAAAGGGAATTTTAAATTCTTTACAAAACTAAAAACTTACTCCCGAGATATGGGTATTCTGAATAGTAACAAAAAATTCCATTCAAAACAAGAAATTTTTCCCGATTAAATCAAAGTTGAAGATAATCATATGGGTGATAGCACAGTACGACAGACCTGTTTCTGCTAAAAATCCTCAAAATTAAGAAACTGTATATTTCTTCTTTTATGACTTAATGATAATAATGTTAAAAAATATCGATAAACTGAAATATTATTGAAAATTGTAAAAAATAATATAATTATATTTCAAAACAATTCTTTTACCACAATATGTAATTTATTTTTACGAAAAATGTTACTTGCTTATTTTTGTTTTAATAATAAAAATATTCACAATTTTCTGATTAAATTTGTCCACATATTATTAATTAAGAAAAAAAAATTTTAAAAGATATATTAAGTTTTTAGATATTTTGGTAATTAATTCAGAATATTGTAAAGATAAGTTCATTAGTTTATAGGACTTTACAAATTCTAAAGAATCATTAGACTTCATTTAGATTTCAAAAATCTTCCACATTCGTAGAATTCTTTTTAAATCTTTGTTAATTTTCTTTAACAAGTAATTAGTAAAATTAAAAAATTTTACAATCTTTCGAAAAAATTTAAGAAAATATTTGTATTCTCTTTAAACTTTTCAAAATTCTTTACAAGTTTTTTTTCCTGGAATATTGTAAAATGTACGTTTTTTATTTAAAGCATTGTTTCGCTGTATTCAAATTATTAATAACCTTATAATATTTTTAAAACGTCATGACGTTTTCAGTATCTTTTAAAATAATTTGAATGTTTAGTGAAAAAACCCTGAAAAATTCAAAACATCACCTTAAAATAGACGAAATTCTTCATGCGAAAATTTTTTAAATGTTATTAACTATTTTAAAATCTTTTTGAATATCCTCGTTGAATTAATTTTTAAAAAAGGACAAGAATCGTTTTCAATTTTTTTATAAAACTTAGAAAAATGTTACATTTTCTTAAAATATTTAAAAACACGTGAAACCTTATAAATTTTTTGTTTAAAATCATTCAAAATGTACCTTTTATTTAAAATTTCTAACATTCTTTTGATTTAATTTAAATTCAATAACCTTTAACAATTTTTTATTCAGAATGAAAAATCATTTGAAGTATTCCAAGTTTTTTCGATATTTGCATAAGTCTGCATTTAATTAAAAATGTTTTTCATTCTCTTCAACTTATAAATATTCTTTACATTTTTATCAAAACTTCGAAAAAAATTTGAATATCTTATAAAATATTTCAAACTTCTCCTGGAATTAAAAAAAAACTACAAAATGATAAAAATTATGTCAGTCTTCTAGATTCTTTTTGGGCCAAGTCTACTGAAGAATTACTAAAGAAACGCCTAAAAAAGGAAACTAAAGAATCTTTCATTTTATTCAAACCCTTTAAATCGCTTTAAAGGCTTCAAAATGTTTTCTTCGATAATTTAAAAACTTCGAAATAACTCTTGAACCTTCTATTATTTATTAATCATTCACATTGATTTGAAAATTAAAGTGAAAAGGGTAGAATTTGTTTGAATTAAACAAATAACTATATCAGTGAGTGTTATAAAATTTTTCAGTAGTGCAAACTATAGATGTGTAGAGTTTAGATTTTTAGAATAGATCTGTAAAAAAATATTCATTTGAATTGTTTATTTGTATCATTGTAGAATTAATCCTTTCTGTTTTCCATTCTTCTATTCTAACATTAAAACAACATTAATCAACAAAAAGGTAAACATAGATGCATACCTTTTCAAGAAATGTTTATAGAGTTTAAAATATAAATAAGTAACTATTTATTAAATTTACACTTACCTACACACCAAATGGAACTCCAACACTCAGAAAATCACTTTTATAAAATGATTCCGAGGCGCGCAATTAAAGCACGATATAGACACACAGGTGCGCATTCGCACCAACCCGAACATTGTACGTGATATTCTTAGAAGAAAAGACGCAACTGGCTGTCGGTCCTCAGCCTTTCGACGCACTAGATTCTCCAGCATTGAAATTTTCTTTGGTGCAAATTCGCACCAGTTTGCCTATCACGGATAAATATAGAAATAGCAACTTGGTAAGAAGCCTTGCATTAAAAAGTATTAAAAATTTTAAATCTCTTTAAATGCCTTTTCTGTCCTTCGTTCAATCCTCATTAGAGGGGTTGAAAATAATAAGATTTCAATTCCTTACAAAGTCGATAGAAGCTGCTGGACGTAAACTTAAATAAACTAAAAACACAATTTTTCTTTAAAGCATTATAACTCGCTCTAAAAGCATATACTTGGCAAAATCTTTTTATCTTATTATTATGCGACAGACAATAATAAAAGTAGCGAAATGTGCTAAATTAAAAGGGATTCCAATTATTCTATTTCTTGGTTGCTTGAGGGTTGCCAAAAGTATTCAGAAAAGTATTGCTGGCGCTAGGTACATAAAAGGATTCAATTCAAGGGACACTCTGTAAAAAGGAGAGCTTTAAAGTGGATAACATTGCATTGAAAAAGCGCACACGTTATTGCTTGTAAATCTAAACAAATTTAGTTTTTATCCGAATAGTGATTTAAGAACATTCAGATGCATTGATTGCATGCAATACATTCGGTTGGAAAAGCATTAGATGGCATTCGAATTATTTGGTAATTCTACCGCATTGAACGGCATTGGTTACATTCTATACCTTCTTTCACTGAAGGCATTGCATGGCATTGAACTGACACGGTCATTCAACTGCTTTCAATGGCATTAAATTAATAGCAATAAAAAGAAGTCACATTAATATCATATTATTTTTTAGATTTAAAATGATTCAAACGAAAACTTTTAAATAGCAAAAAGCGCATTGTGACAAAAACGGGATTTGTTTAAATTCATATGCATTAAAGTGCAAAGTTTTTTAAATGCGATTTAATCTACTTTAATGCTTCCCTTTTTACAGGATAAATTATACTCCTGTCGACATTCAAAACGGGGGAAAAACGGGATCCAGAAGTATTAAATATTTCTTACGTTACTTCTAACTCAGTTGCTTCCATTTTCTCATATTTAAGTCTGTTGACTGTAGCCTGCAGTCTGTAGTCTGTAGCCTGTAGTTTGTAGTCTTAAGTCTGTAGTCTATCGTATATAGTCTGTAGTCTGTGTCCTACAGTCTGTAATCCATAATCTGTAATCTGTAGTCTATAATCTGTAGTCTGTAGCATTTAAAATTCTATGTACGGTTATTAATAGCTAGCTGAAACAAAAATTTTCCTACTGTTTCAGGTGCTGCGTCTACAAAATATCTATTCTTCATGTTGTTAGCTCATGTTGGAAAATAATAATAAATTGCTGCTTGTGATCAGAAAATTTTCCTCTTGTATGCTCGACAATGTTGTGCATTTGGTTCATTTGTCATGACATTCCAACAGTAGTTGTACCTCTTCTCGATTGTACCAATATCTTAATGAAATCTTTCACCATGTTCATCACTAACTGCTCCCATATTTTCTGGAAAGAAGTCCAAGTGAGACTGCATCATGCGAATTCTCAGTGACATGTTCACCTTCATTTTCTAGAAGTTTTTCAACATCGTATCGATCAAGTATTTGTAGTTTCTGGATTTCCTGTTTCCTGAGAAATTGTCTATAACAGCTTTCACTGACAACCATTTTGGTCTTTCATGTTCAGTCTAGATATTTTTAAAATCGCCATCTAGCATCAGTTGTCGGCTTTGCGGTTCATCAAAAACTCCCTTTTTAATTTTTGACTTACTAAGCTTCGGGAATTTCCTTTTCAAAAAAAGAAGACCTGCTTCTCCGTTTCCAGATTGCAATTTGACGAGAATTCCTATTACTTTGAAATCGCCACAGATGAACCATGTGTGTAGCTCTTAATCTATTTTGTCAAGGAAAAGTTTCATGATAATATAGCACTCTTTTATATTGGTTGCATAAGCAACGGATATTGACGGATATTTCTTTCCGTTGTGCAAGAAAACAGCTTTCAAACTGTATTTGTTCGAATCAATGAATAAACGCCAATTCTCCGGTTGATATTCATGACCAATGGCCTTCATTAGTCTTTTACATTGTTGCAATAAATGAGACTATCTTGACTAGACAAAATGCAATTAAATCATTCCCCCTATTTCGATAATGAGAGATTTTTACATCTTTCTTAAGCAAACTGTTTTCTTTAAGTCTAGAGCCCAAGATTTCAGATGGTTTGATTTTCATAAAAATAATTGATTTCTTCTGCTTTGAGTTTTATGGAATTACCCGGGAGATACTCTTTACGGTCAGGCGCAGCTTTTGTCACAAAAGAAACATTAGGGTAAATCATAAAGTCCTTGCTTAACGATGAGTAGCCAATAACATTTGTCAAACAGAAATAACAGTTATTGATATTGTTTAGAGGTTCCCTCCAAGAAGTAGGGCAAGAAAAAGTGAAAAAATAATCAAAATTCCCCTAATACACTGATCTCAATAAAATGCCACCAGTCGAGCAGCAGCTGTTTGGTATTCAATATTTTTCTCTATTTTTTTTGGTTTAATCTGGAAAAAAATCTTGTAACCTTCTCGCATTGCAGGAGAAATGTTTTTCTCTAATTGTGTGGGATAAAAACACCGAAAACGTAGCAGAAGCTATCGGGATGATTTTTAAATACGCTCCATTTTGCAATTGTTGCAGAATGAGTGTTGAGTAAATTGAGGTTCAGTAGAAATGTGGTAGCATACATGTGGCTCCGCAGAGGTCTAGCATGAAATGAAAACAGCACGAAGCACGATACGCAGAATATCTTAGAGCTGTTGCATGTGACATAAAGGAGGGGAGTTGCGCATGCGCTATAGTAGAGGGGAGGGGCGCATATGCTATGTACACTTTCCCCAGATTGATCCTTTGTATCACGTGTACAGCGTTCAATTCTAAAGAATTGAATACTGTTAACACTAAGAACGTGTAAGCCGTCAAATTGGCAACTCCGTAGAAAGAGACAACTTCTCTGCCATGTAAATTTTGAACACACCTGGAACAGTAGGAAAAAGAATTTTAGCTAGATATGCAGTTTTTTGTAAAACCACTTGTTTGTGTGTTTTTTATTAGTTTTTCTAGATTATCTCGGCAACCGTATAAGATATCACAGAAACAAGCCCGCCGTTGGATTGGTAATTTTTCAAAAAAAATTTTGATCTAAAAAATTTTGAAAACCTGATGCAGTGCAGAGAAATGTATGCCATATTCAAATTGCCTTCTAACTAGGGTCCCATTCACACATTCTAACTATTCCTTTCGCGGTCTGCCTCTAAGCGCACTGCCATTTACTTTACGTTGAAATACTTGTTTCGTTAGTCGTCCATCCTTCATTCTCTCAACATGCTCGAACCATCTTAACTGATTTCTTTCCCATGTGTCAACTAGCATTTCTCCCGCACCACATTCCTTAAGGATTATCTCGTTACTTACTTTGTCTATCAGAGTTTTCCCGCATATTATGCGCAGGAATCTCTTGTCGATTGCGTTAATTTTACCCTTATATTTTTCTTAATATGCCCATGTCTCGCTGCCGTATAATACAGTTGGTACAAATGTGGAATTATGTATTGCCATTTTAGCCTTATTTGATGTATTCTTACTTTTAATAGGGGGACCTTCTCTACCAATAATCTTCTTACCTTCGTTTATGCTTTCATCTGAATCCTCATCTATCTTACCGTCCCTCGTAAATAAGGATAGTTTTTGTTTTATTTACGTTAATATCGAGGCCCATGCTCTACATGCTTGCATTCAATTTATTCAACATTCTTTGCAAACCTTCAATAAATTCTGCTATGACAAATATCATTTGCGTACGCTAACCCATGTACCCTTAGTTGTCTAACACCTTGTATAATATCGAACCAGATGTAGGAGCCATCCATTTACACCGTACTCTTTCAGGACTTCCCAAAGTTTTCTTGTATCTACCGTGTCGAAAGCTTTTTTTAGGTCAACAAATGTACAGAAAACTGTTTTGCCCACTCTCAAACTTTTTTCTGTGGTTTTCCTTAAGCTGAATATTTGATATGTACATGACCTTCCTGGCATCAACCCACTTTGGACTTTCCAAATCTTTCCTTATGATATTTTCATTACCCTAAGAATAAGAATCTTTGAGTATATTTTACTTACGGTACTTAATAAGGTGATCCCTCTGTAATTATTGCAGTCGCTTTTATCTCCCTTTTTTTGTATATTGGCACGATAATCGCTTTTTTCCAATCACCTGGGTCTTCTCATACTTCGATGCATAGATTTATTAGTTCGCACAGTCTATGTATTATGTACTTGCCACCGTGTTTAAGCATTTCACCGTTAATACTGTCTACCCCGGACGCTTTAACGTTTTTCAAGTTCTTGATTAAATCCCCAACCTCAGTCACACAATCTTTTTCAATAGAGTTTTCTAACGCATTGTGTTGCACATCACCGTTGTGGTGTCCTATAGCTTCATTTTTGAATTGTCGCCTAAAATGGTCTCTAAAAGCGTCGCTAACCCCGTCTTCCTCGTATTGCATTTCCCCTTTGCCATTTCTCACGTTGACAAATTCTGTACTTTTAATTCCCTTCATTGCTTTATTAAGTAGTTTCTTTCATCCTTCAAAAACGTTTTGTATTTTCTTCTCTTCATCTGCTCTAGTTTTATCTTTGCTTCCTCTAAGAAGTCCCTTGAGTATCCTCTTTTGTAGTCTGAAATCATCTATTCGTCTATTTATTTTTTTCCTGATCGCTAAGACCTGTCTTGTTCAACGTTCTTCGGTACGCCACTTTCTTTGTCCTTCGGGCAGCCGCAATTTCACCATGCATAAACATACATTCTTCCTACAACCGCGGTGCCACACACTTCTTTCGCACATCTAACAAGGATATCCCAAGACATAGTCCATGCTCCTTCTATACCTTTATTGCGTATAATCGCTTCCCAAGCTTCCTTATCTATGCATTCGATTATCTTATTTTGAAAATCTATTCGCACATCCGGTTTTTGTAGATTCTCAATTTTGATTCGCATTTGTTTTTCTTTCTGGGTTCTCTTTTTTCTTCATCCCTGACCTAAGGTAATTTTGGAGATCAGAAGGTAATGATCGGTATTGCAGTTAGAACCACTCATGACCTTGTATCTTTGACTAGTTCTCTTAGTCTTTCGTTCGTAACAACAAAGTCAATTATACTTTGGCTATTTTCTTTGGACCCGGTGTACATGTGAATCATTTTATGCCTAAACCAAGTATTCGTAATAAACAGACCCTTTTCTAAGCATAAGCCAACTAATCTATCTTCGTTATAGTTGGTTCTTGGATCCCCAAAATCACCTAGATTTCTTTCTGTATCCTGATTTTTGATGCCAACATATCCATGCATATCTCCTAGCAGAATTATTCTTTCACCATGATCGCAAACATTCATCGTATCATTTAAAGTGTCCCAGAAGGTGTCTTTTACTTCTCTGGGATGACTTTAAACTGGCCCACAGCAACCTGGGAGATACGAAACTATGATTTTCGAGATGCTGTTTCGCTCTTTCATTCAGAATGATACCTACTTCTTGCCTACGATGTGTTTCACTATCTACTCCTGACCATATTTCAAATCCGCCTTCCAACAATCCGTTTTCTATGTCCCTACTTTCGCATCCCTTTTCCTTCGTTTCACGTGCACATATAATGTCTAGTTTCCTTATGTGCATAGTTTCTCGTATTTCTTTCAACTTAAGATCATTCACCCCCCTAGGATTGCATACACCCTGTCTCTATTCGTCGCCTGAAACTTGACCTTTACGGTTTCCGTGTGCATGCCGTTTGTTAATTAAAGTTTCAGTCGTTTAAGAGGCTATTTTATTTGTTTGTATTATTAATTTTTTAGATTATACGCCCAACTACTACCTTTATGCAATAAGTTTATTTTGCGAGTCGAAATCATATTCAAGTTAAGTATCAATTCTTCATATGGTAAAAACTGTAGTTATAACGTCCCTCTCACCAAACTTCAGTTAATAAGCAATGAATGGGATGGGGAAGGGGGGTTGGAACCGAGAGAGTCGTCTTGGGTTGATGTTTTTATACAGAGAAGATCACCAGTCTTCAGCAGCGTTGTTCAACACGAAACCAATTACCAATACTAGTGCACTTGACAAAGGCTCACAAGACATTGACTTTTTGACGGGGTCCACTGGATAAGCAGATTTTTTTTTAATTATTTTTTTATTTAAGTGCTTGTCGGCCCTTAGAAAGAGTTCTCAGAAGTTCGTTTAAGTAGGAATGCCATGTGTTCATTCTCAGCGAGTTGTTACGAAATTTGAGAATTTTGAAAAATTTTGGTGAAATCTAAAGTTTAGGAAGTTTCATTCAATTTTAAGCTAAACAATTCTTTGGAATAGTCAAAACAAAATAGATAATGGTGAAACAGAGAGAGAGAGAGAGAGAGGGGGGGGGCACACTTCCTCAACAAACTCTTCACGATTTATATATATACATATAAAAAATTACATTTTACAAATGTAGATAGACAAATGGTTCTCCTTCGAAAAAAATGTTAAAAATAAAGAGTTAATATTTTGAAAAATTAAAGCAAGCTATAATAACATCTTATTTCACAAAAAGTAACATTGGAAATAAATAAAATTAAATATATGGAAAAATGACACAAGGTGCAATAAAACGTTTAATAAATTTTATTTAAATAGGCAACAAGCTTTTTTAATTTTATAAAAACAAGAGTATAAAAAATCGACGAAGATTTAATTTTTTTTGTGAAAAGATCTTCTCCTTCGCTCCACGTAAAATCAAACCACAAAACTTCGGATTGCTGGTCGAATGCTTATTTCTTAAACGACTAGCGAAATTGAAATAAAAATCCTTTTTAGAAATACACGCATTATTTAGCCCCACGTGACGTCCTAATACAAATCAAAATTTTTAAGGAATCTTTATCAACATAAGAGAGCTGGTAACCACTAATCAGTTAAATAGCCAAGGAAAATATTTGAACTCGCTTGATAAGTTGAAAAATGTTTATAATTTCCATAAAATTCCTAATAAAACTCTCGAATATCTGCATATTTTTTTGAATCTGTAGAAAACTAGTCACTCCTAAATATTTATAAATTAAAAAAAAAAATTTACTTCCACGTAAACTCTAAAATCCCATGAAATTTTTGAAAAATTTTCTGATTGCTAAAAAATGCAAGTTTAAATTATTTTTATACTTCAAAAATAAATGTGTATACGTTCTGGGTGTAAAGTTATACAAGTAAATATTTTTTTCTTTAAAACGTATAAATTAGAATTTGGTTATAGCAGTGACTATGTTTTTTCAAATTTAGTAAAAATAGTCGTTTACTTTTGGTACGAAAAGCGGAAGCTGAAAATGGAACTATTATAAAATATTAAACAAAAAATAATAAAAACTAATCATGTATGAGATATGCCAATAAAATAATCTATTTGTAAAACCTTTATTCTCAATCCAAAAATGGTTAAATAATTATCGAGTGAAATCATAAGTGTTGATTAAATTAAACTCTTGCATGAGGCACACATTGGAAAACAGTAAAATAAAATGTAAACATCAGAGAAGGCCAGGCTCGCCGCCGATAATCGTTATCATATATACACTTTCTATAAGAAACGCCATGCAATCTATCATTGAAATGGAAACATTGCAATAATCAATAGTTACACTCTGACCAAATTCTTCGGTATTACGTACATTAAAAAGTTTTTACTCTGCTCAAGTAAAATGAAGACTGTTTTTACTCTCGTTTCGACCTTGGCAATTTTTCTCAATTCTATTAGCGAATATGATAATATTAAAATAATATAATAATAATTAAGTGAAAAAAATAGATTAGGAACAAACGAAAAGCCGACAAAACGCTTGTTCATCTTGAGGACGCAGAATGATTTAAAGATGAGGGCCCTCTGCATCAATCATGCAAGTGCATTGCTATATTTCTGGCACGAAAGTATTTGATCTGAGTCAGGGGACAAGTCATCACTTTCACTGCATATACACGGTAACGCTGACGCAGCTCACTTCTGAAGTAAACGGTAAGAGCGACAAAGATCGTGGGCAAAGATGGAAGGGAAGAATTTTTATTCGAAAGTACCTTAATCCGCACTGACAGATTTAAAGACTAATTCTGTCGAGGAAGACGGCTGTACCTGTTTGAGCGAGCCTAATTGACTACTAATGTCTCCTATGTAAGCTCTTAAACACGAGCTTAAGATCCTCGGGAACGACAGTATCACTTGTCCACATTAAATGCTCCCTTAAATTAAATCTCCCTTCTGTACCTCTCGAAGATACTTAATATATTTTGATGCAGGCTGCTAGAAGTATAGACCTTCAAGGCATCCACACAAAATACATGAGTAAATTTATGCTGCCGATGATTAGTGTCGCTGCTAAGGTATCTAGGAAAATTGCGTAGTATAAGAGATATTGGCAGAAATCGGACGAAAAAGAGGAGAGAGCTGATGGAGTGGTCCTGAAAGATGTCCTTCTAGAAGATTATGCTCTTTTTTGTCACAAAATAATTTCGGGCTAAGTAGTAGAATTCCTGTTAAACGTAGATGTCTCTCCACACAAATCCAATTCTCCAGACGATTATACTTTAATAGTATAGCCTTCTAATCTTCTTGGAGTCCCCGTATGAAGAGAAAAGTTTAAAAATAAATTCTTAAAAGGAAGTTTCTTAAAGCATTTTCTCTTTATATTGCTGACCAAGCTTTCAAGAAGTTTTTGTCGAAAATTTTCCTCATTTCCACTGTCTTTCCTTTTATTATTTCGACTGATTTACGAAAAAATATCTTAGGAAACATCTAATCGTCTCTTTCTTTTTCCAGGGGTAAGTTGGCAGTTCGATTGCTTACCTAATCGCGCACCTATTTCTGGGATTCCTTGTTGTGAACCTTATTCCTCCTCTGAAAAGCACCACTCACCTGAGAGGAGACTTCTTCTTACTGCAGAGCATCCCATTCGTCACAGGTCCAGGTCTCGTTCGGACTGGTCCAAGCCACCCCCTTCGAGGTTCATACTTTGAACCACAAGGCTTCCTTCTCCCGACGGCATTGGATGTGAACTTAAAAAACATAAATTTATTCGGCTTATTCCTGAAAAGAATCCGGATGGTGACGTATTAGCAATATTACAGCGTTATAATACTCTGGCTGGAATTTATGTTTATGATAAAAAAACTAGAAATCAAATACAGGATAAAAGAAAACCTATCAAGTAGCATCGTTACGGCGTTGACCAGTGAAGAAATCAATGAATTTAAGGTCGGGCCCAGAACGTCAATGCAATAATATTTTCAAGTGAAGTATGTGAACGACGTGTAAGCTATAATACTATCCGACATTAAATTAAAATATATGTAAAACAAAGGTACTATGTTAGCGATAAAAAAACAGATCAAAACGTTTGGTTTTTTTTATGAACTAAACTGCTTTAAGGAAAATTGCACTTTTTAAATAAAAAATATATTCAGTTTTAAAAATATTTAAAGGGCACATCAAAAAAAATTATTAATGTGTGCGGTAAAATAATAACAGTGTCTTAAAGACTGAAAGTGATTTAAAGATGATGACTTCAGTATCAATCGCACAAGTGCATCGTTATGTTTTTGGAGCATGGGTTTATCTTTAACCTGGCTGATTGGCTGACGAAATTTGTTGTAGCAGACGCATGTAATTGCTTAGGAAAGCTACCTTAACTGTGGGTATGTCAAGTGTCAATATATCTAATAACAGTCATATCGATGACGTCAAGGTCCTCAGCATATCTTATATACAGGAGCAATTCTCTAAAGACTTCTATTCAGGGTGACTTTAAGGATCTTCTTAATCTGATTAGGAAGCACGCAGAATTGGAAAATCAAGCGTTTCTGTACAAAGTCCCGATTAAGAAAGAACCAGAGAGAAACTTCTACAGACATCTTATTGACAAGACTGTGCTCAGCATCTTTCACATAAATGTAAAGAATCAACCAAACTCGTTTGCGCCAATGTCTGCTTTTCTTAAGTGAGCCGGATTGAAGTCCTTAACGAAATTTTTCATTGTGTCATGCCAAGGCAGAGTGCTTCACAGTTTAGCATATCGTCAACACATTCTGACCCCAGACATTCCGATGGTATTTGCAGAACGTTTCATTCACATTCCTAGTTCCTATGACACATTTTATTCTGTTATTTAAGTAGCGCTGGAACGACGTATATACAAAGGCTTTTGTCCATCATATATTTCCTTCGATGTTATTTTGTTTATAGAACTAAAAGGTTTCCTTATTGTTTCAGTTCCTGCATTACCCGCACTTTGATAGTAAAGCGGTAAAGGATTTTAAATGTGAGAGCAGGTAGTGAGAATGTTTTTTAGCTACAAGTCATAATATCATCTGATAGTAGCGATTGCGACGTTTTAGCGACATAAATATCAAACAGGTTAGCGGGGAACAAGCTGTATAGGGGATGTTAAACAACAAAGATAGAAAGCTTTCAACCTGCGAAACGTGCTTAAAGGTCAATTAACCAGCACACTGTTTACTTTCGTTAAAGACTGCACAGGAAAATGCCAAGTCCGTATTTAAAAAATTAAAATTAAAGTGTTATTAATTTTTTTCAAATATAAGGCACTCATAGAGCATCAAAACGGGCTTTATTCACAAAACCACTTATCTTTCATGAACCCGAAATACCTCAGGTGAGAGTCTCTCGAGTTAACTGAAACAACGAATAAAGTTGAAACAATTGCCTCGAAAGCTGCTTTGGGGCGGTATCCTCTTACTGAGTAACTGTCAACATTATGTCAACTGATGATCATCCAAAACAACTGTTGAAACATATGGCACTTTAACTTATTGTAAAATATAAAGAATATTTTATTAAATATTTATATTAAAAATTATTAAATTCTGAACGTACTGAGTAGAAGTCAGTAAATGTGCAAAAGTTACATCACATCACATTCTTAATAGTTGCACTTTAAACAGCTTCTAAAGTAGAATCTCTTTCAGAATGTGGACAGGTATGAAAATAAACATCACTCACTTTAGAGCACCAGGGTCAAGTATTTACGTTTAGCAAAGTTTCAAACGACGGTAAAATGATCCCCGACATTACTGTAATGTAATAATGCAATGTAGCTTTTGAGACGAATTCGCTAGAAATTAAGAGTATCAAGGCCTTAAGCCAGAAGACCTCTTGCTGAAGAACAAAGCAAAAACAGACATAACGAAGGCTATTCGTCTAAAAATAGAGATATATCCTACTGCACGTCGATGTTCAACCAAAAGTTAAGGATGAGGAAGAAGTAAAAAATCCTCCAAACTTAGCTAAGAAATAAGATGCTAACGCCTCAACAAGTGCTTTATCAAAGCTTACAGTATGTATTGGCTGAGATTTCGTTTGAGGAAAAAATATTTGGAGATATTTAAGAGGAATAAAGGAATGGCATGGGCTCCATTGGAACATCAGTATTAACATCAATTGAGCACGAGGTTCACAGGAATCAATTGTACATATAAAATTCCACGAAACCCGAGAGGTTAAGGAAATGAGTCCTAATATTTAAACAGCACAATCTCTATTTGTTGAAAAAGAAACTTTACACATTGACTTTAGTTGGCTGGCGACGACACAAGACACTGAACTTTAAACTTATGAACCTAGATTATCGCCCCTTGAGTAACAACCTGACATAAATTTAGATATTAAGTACGCTTGTTACTTGATAAAGTAGATATTTCGGGTTTCAATCGTATACAAAAGTACGAATTTTGCCGACGTTTCGTAAACATTGCAGTTCACTTCTTCAGGGCTGACCTGAAACTGAGTTATCAGGGTATGTTGTTCTTATGTATACCATTTACGATGCCTGCGATTGGCCAGAGCGCCCCACCATAGACACAGAACGAACCTGATTGGCCAATCCTCAAACCTAACAAAACAGGAAAAAATCGCAATTAAAGACCTCAATAAGAATGACTTGACAGAGAAAAAATATCTAAATTAATACCTGCTAATCCCACCTCTCCAAGACTTTACGGACTCCCAAAAAATCCACAAAAACAACATTCCACTCAGGCCGATCGTCAGCGCAATAAACTCACCTATTTAGGAGGTAGCTCTTTTAACTTTATCAAAAAGATACAACAGATTCGCATTCAACCCTAAGACATCATAGTGAGTTTCAACGTAACATCTCTTTTTACGAAAGTACCAATTTCTGATACAATTGATATTATTCAATCTTTTGCAAACTTCCCCTCCAAGCTCATACCTTTAATAGAGCACTGTCTCAATAAGACTTACTTCTCTTTTAACAATTAATTCTATAAACAAACGTCAGGAGCAGTAATGGGATTTCCAATCTCACCTGTAATAGCCAACATCTTTATGGAAAATCTAGAAACCAAAATCTTCAATAAATCCAAGCTTAAACAGAAATTTTGGTTCCGTTAGGTGAACGATACCTTTGTCATCTGGCGACATGGACTAAATGAACTAAATAATAAGAAATTGAACAAAACGGAAAATTGCCTTTCTTGGACGGACTAGTTTACAAAAAATCAGATAATACATCAGGACATGAAGTTTACAGAAAACCCACCTATACAAACAGATACCCACATGTCTCCTCGCACCATCCCCCATTTCAAAAACAATCGGTCATCAACTACCTTATATACAAAACTGTCTCCATAACAGATAAAAATAATTTATAAAAGAAATTAAAAACCGTTAAACAAATCCTAATACAGAATGATTACACAATCAAACAAAATGATAAAGCAATAAGAAAATACACCCAAGAAAACAATTCAGAACAACCTGATAGAGAAAATCGATCAACGTCCTACCCTACATCAAAGGTATCACATAACAAATAGAAAGAATTCTTAACAAAAACAACATCCAAAACATATTTAAACCATCTGCGAAAATAGGAAAACTTCTAAACAATCCTAAAGACAAAAAGTCACCTCTCAGTGATCCAGGTGTATATAAAATCCCTTGTTCTTGTGGCAAAGTCTATATTGGAGGAACCGGGAGAGCGGTGAACCAACGTATAAAGGAACATAAGAGTATAATCAGACTGAAAAATTTTACGCAATCAGCAACAGGAAATAACATTTTATTTAATAAAGCAACTGACATCGCTAAGAAACACAATATATTTTCCTAAGTAAACATAGAGAAGCAATCGAAATCTTAAAGCACCCTAAGAACATCAATAGGGACAACGGTTATAATACCAATCCGATTTAGCTTTCCGTCCTCCTGGATTTTTTTAAAAATAAGACTTGATTGGCCAATGGGCGCTCTGGCCAATCGCAGGCATCGTAAAGTGTAAGCATAAGAACAACATAACCTGACATCTCAGTTTCAGGTCAGCCCTGAAGAAGTGAACTGCAATGTTTACGAAACTTCGGCAACATTTGTAGTTTTGTACACGATTAAAACCCGAAATATCTACTTTATCAGAATGAATAATCGTAAAAGTATCAAATCAATTGCTTTTAACTTTTTGATCCAATGAAATGCATTCATTCATGATGAATCATTTCACAGATAAATATAAATTTTTAGCTGGATTTTAGTTCAGTAACTTCAGTTTAAGTCAAAATTTTAAGTCAGTTTCAAAACAAATGAAAATACTATGGTGAAGTCTAGAAAAAAATTTTAAGAGACTTTACACAAATAACGAAGATGAGAAGAACGATTATTTTAAAAACACAAATACTTTAAATAATTTCAAAAGATTTAAGTTGACTTACACACTAAGGTTTTAAATATTAATAAAATTTATCAAAGCATTATAAAACAATGTCACTAAACAAATGTCACTAAATTGAAAATCCCACTGTTCTGTTGAGAATGAAATATATTTTGACTTGGAATCTAATTATTACCATACTTAAATCTTGGTTAATTAAATGAATTTTTTCCATAATTATTTTACTATTTTAAAAAAAAATTGCTAAATTTTTTCTGTTTTAACCCAGACGGAAATATT
This sequence comes from Druon quercuslanigerum, assembly GCA_010014905.2. Taxonomy (NCBI): domain Eukaryota; kingdom Metazoa; phylum Arthropoda; class Insecta; order Hymenoptera; family Cynipidae; genus Druon; species Druon quercuslanigerum. The sequence goes on from JAAAKG020140993.1 coordinate 25,967, forward strand.
ATGCATAGTGTATACATAGTGTGAATTATAATATATAATATTAATTTGTTTTACACATTTTTTGTATCAAAATAATGAATATTATACATAAAGCATCACACTATATAAAAACTATATATAATATTTCTACCTGAGAAACTCTTCTATGTATCAAATACGATATGCTTAGTAATTAAGATAAAACTGTGCTATAAAAATCAGTGATATTAGTTTTAGCGGATTTTGTGACCAATTTTGTTTTCCATCAAACTGGTAAATGAAATATAAATATATCAGAAGGATAAAGTTTACGCTCGCAATAAATTAGACAAGGCTTTAAAATGTATTATAAATAAAATAATAAAGTATGAAAGTAAATAATATTTTACACTGTGAACCAAGTTCCTACTTAGAACGTAGTACCATCTTAAACAGTTTTACTACTAATTTCCAAAAATTAGGATGCTTTATAATCTCGTCGCCAGCTTGGCAATCGTCCTTAATTCTATTGGTAAGTATAATCATGTAATAAGTATTATTACACCATTAAGGCGTTTTTCTTTTGGGGTAGGCGTGACTCACTCGGTGGGAAAGGGAGAAGTGTGAGGAAGGGGTTATATAATTTTTTGATTGATCTGGAATTCTCGTGTTAATTATTTAAATAACACATTCATCCCGAAAAACTGATACGACCCAGGCTGCTGATTAATCTCTCTAGCAATCACCCCAAGTTAAGATCAACACCAAATCATCCTGTAAGGTCCTTCATCCACAAATCGTGCCCGAAAACAATCTCTCACAGTGTCTATAATGCCACCTGCCTCATATTGCATTTCCCCTTTACTACTTCTTAGGTTGAAAAATTCTGTACTTTAATTCACCTTCATTGCTTTATAAAGTAGTTTCTTCCTTCCTTCTAAGCCGTTTTGTGTTTTCCTCTCTTCTACTGCTTTAACTTTATCTTTCCTTTCTTTAATTAATTGCTTGAGTATTCTCTTTTTGCGTCTATAATCATTTACACGTCTATTTATTTCCTCATCTCTTAGACCTGTCATGTTCAACGTTCTCCTGTAATCTTCTTTCTTTGTTTTTTATGCAGCCGCAATTTCATCATTTCACCATACATCACCAGACATTCTTTCTACAACCGCAGTACCACACACTTCGATCGCATATCTAACAATGATATCCCGGAACATAGTCCATGCACCCCCTATATCTTTATTTCGTATAAGGGCCTCCCAAGTTCCCTTATCTATGCTATATTTTATCGCTATTTATTACAACATGGCATGCTGTAATGGCATTTTGATTTTATGGGAAATAATTACTGCGTAGCCACTGTCCTACGTGACATCACTTTTTACTGCAGAATTTCATAACCGGTCGGATGATACGGTTTACATGTAGAAAACAATGATCTGAAGAAGGTTCTTTTTTGTAATTTTCAGAAATTCCATTTTTCAAAGGTCCTTACATTTATAAAAAAGGTCTTGAATCAATGCAAGAATATGGTTTCAAGATTTATACCTATAAATATTTAATTTTTGATTTTTTCCGGTGAATTCCGTTCACCCTTTTTTTAAGTTTGTTTGCTTAAGAGAAAATAAAGAAAAAATAAGGTCATTTTATTAACTTTTTGTAAATTAAAGTTTGGTCACCTCTTAAGAAATGATCGAGGAATAATTCACGCCCAATCACTTCTAATGTTGACGCCCCCAACCCAATTGTATTGTGCCCGCACGTGATCTATTATTACTAACTTAAATTAACATATTTCGCAATTTACAGGTGAGAAAAAAGTGGTTTAAACAAATAGTAATTGTTTGAGAAATAATAAGTTGTGAAGAAATATTTGGAAACTTTTTACTTTTTGTGACTTATCGAAATAATTTCCACTTGTTCAGTAAAATACAATATATTATGGTATAAGTAAATTAATGAACAAAAGTAATTTTGAGCTGATTTGCAACGTTGAGCTCATTAAAATCCATATATTTGATATACAAAATTTTTTAAATAATGGTTAGCCCCTATTGGTTCCCGACTAATCAAATATTGTTGGATTAAAAATAATCCAAAAAATGAAACAAACAATTTAATGTAAAAACTTGGAGTTGGACACGCCTTTATAAGAAAAAACTTTTTTTTTAAATTGTATGCAGAACTGTCAATATTAGGTGAATCGGGTTGAAACTGAAATTAATTATTATCTTAAACTACTCAAAAAGTAGACGAAGTTTTGAATATTTAAGCAATCAAATTGTAACTTTCTAGCATTATTCGCAGACTCAATTTTTTAAACAATTATATTGGTCTACTTGAATATATTATCACCTCATATTAATTAAAAATTTAAAATAAATCTCAAAAATCCGAAAAATCTTGCCTTGACAGGGTTTTAAAAGCACACTGTGAACAACATTTAAAAAAAATTAAAGAAAATAAAAAGTGTATTTTTTCCAAAAAGTTAGTTTAAAAATTTGTTTTTGAAATATACAAAAATTTGATAAAATTTTAAATTTATTATTTTTAACTGTGTCTTACTATGAATAATTATAAAAAATACATCCTTATATCATTGAAATCACCAAGGTATGGAAAATTGGCACAGAAGGAAAAATTGCATAAAGAACAAAAGAGTTGCCTTTTCAAACAAAAAAGGTTGCCTACCAGAATAGATTAATTTTAAAGCACAACAAAATTATTTTTTAAACAAAAAGTGCTACCATAATTCAAATAGTTAAACTTTAAAGAAAAAGAATCACGTTATTAACAAAATATTTTAACTCTTATCCAATAGGTAAATTTTTTAACAAAGAATATTATTTTGCTACTCTAGAAGATAAATTTTTAACAAAAGTATTAGTTTTTAAACTGAAAAGGCAAACGTGTTAGAAAATAGTAAACATAGTAAAGCCGTAAGAGATAAATATGCCTGGTAATTTGTAATAAAGAAAGCTTATTTTCTAATCAAAAATGGAATCGCTAAATTTTAAGTTAATAAAAATTAGAGATAAAGAATTTTCAATCAAACAATACCAATTTGGAGTAAAATTTAAATTTTCAATATCCATTATCTACTGGTTAAAGGTTAATTCTTTTTATGTTAAAAGTTTATAATTATACCTTGGGTTTCCGAATTAATCTATTTTTGTTACAAATTACACAATTTATTAAAAAAAACTTTATGATTGTTTTAAAACTAAACTATTTTGAACAAGCAGAAATTATTAACAAAATATATTAAATTTCAACCAAATAGTTCAACCTTTCAACAGCAGACTTTCTACCAAAAATATTTATAAATATCATTTGACGTCACTATTGACTATTTACTATTTACATTCTAGAAAAGGTGTAAAAATAAAACCCACTTACTAAACTTGTAATGAGATATCTATAAAAAAGTAGTAAAAACTAACAAATTAAAAAAGAAATTCTGTAATCTCATTTTTTGAGTGAATTATTGAAGTGAAAATGATATTGGAATAAATATAAAAAAGAGGAAAATTATTTTGTATTAAAGATTTTGTGTAGAAGTTCTGTGAACAATTATTTATATTTGTGATATTTAGAAACGAAAATATAAGTATTTAGGAAGTTAAGTTTTAAAAGTGAAAAATTATAATTACCATGTTGAATTATCCAAAAAGAAAAGCCAACAATTTTAAAACAGATTTTATTCTATAATAACTGATGACGTGCTGAAGTTATTAAAAAAGTAGAGACAAGAAAGATAATTTTAGTTAATAAATATAAGAGTTATTATATTAAAAAGGATGAAAATTAATTAGGAGTGATATTATGATAATTTTACAAAAGAAATTCTAAAATGAAATTGTCTCATTCATAGTATAAACCATTTTATAAAACCATTCAAGATAAGCCTCTTTTTGTCGGATTAATTTTTTTTAAACTTTTAAATTTAAAAATTTTTTCATTTGTAAATATCTTTTAACGTCCTAGAAAATTAATTTAAGATAAAAAAGAACAACAGAATTATAATCTGTTGCGATATTTGCTTCTTTGCTGAAAAATGCAAGTTTAATTTATTTTGATAGTTGTAAAATGCAAATAACAAAGCTTAAGTACAAATAGTTGCACCTTTTTTGAATAAAAAGGTGCACTTTAACATAAAACTATATGTGCTGAAATTTCGGTACAAATAGCCGAAATTTTTTTGGTTCTGGTACACACTGCCAGGGGTTGCAATTTTTGAAAATTTGCCTACCAAGGCTACCAAAGATAAAATTTTGTTTTGCAGACCATTGATATAAATGTAATCGAAGTGCGTACAGAAATGTCGTATAGCAAACAGGCAAATAAAATGTAAATATCTGAAGAAAATTAGATAGTCGCCTATAATCGTTATTATATATACTTTATAATATGTCATAAAACATTGAAATAATCAGTAATTCCACTGTTGCGCAAATTCTTTATCAGTACATACATTGAACAGTTTTGAATTTGATTAATTAAAATGAAGACTGTTTTTACTTGCGTTTTTACCTTGGCCATTTCACTCGTTTCACCTGTTGTTCCTATTAATGAAAAGCTATATTAGGAAACATCTAACGTCACTTTCCTGTTGCAGAGTTAAGTTTGCAGTTCGACTGCTTACCTAATGGTGAACCGATTCCAGGTACTTCTCGTGGCGAACCTTCTTCCTCTTCTGAAAGACATTATTTACCTGCTAGGTCTCGTTTTCCTGCTGAACATCCTATTCGTGATAGGTCCAGGTCTCCACGAAGCGGGTCCATGGCGCCTCCTTCCAGATATACAGCTGCCCCTACAATGGTTCCATCTCCTGACGGGCATTACCTCATGGATGCGAATTTAGATGTATTTAACAATCCACGCAGGTACAACGCTTCTTCTTCTAGGTTCATAGCTCCAACCAAATGGCTTCCTCATCCTGACGGACTTGCATGTGGACTTGAAAAACTTAGCTTTATTCGGCTTACTCCTGAAAAGAATCCGCACCTAGTCTTTGAACTTCGTAGATACACTTTTTCCGCCAATACCCCACTAAAAATCAGAATCAGTAATGGCCTTTATGTTTCTGCGCCGACCAACGAACAAATTGTCTTATCAACATCGGATGGTGACATTTTCGCAATATTACAGAGTTATGATACTCTTGCTGGAATTTATGTTTATGATGTGAATTCGAGTAATCAAAGACGGGTAAAAATAAATATATATAGTAGAATAATTACCGCATTGACCCGAGAAGAAATCATCGAAATTAAGGTTGGTCCCAGACACTCAGTCAAGTGGTGTTTTCGAGTAACATATGTAAACCATGTGTAAGCAACAAAATTATCCGTTTTTAAACTAAAATAAATGTAAAACTGAAATATTATGTTGACAATCTGAAATCATTTTAAAATTCTTGTTTCACTTATTTGGTTGAAGATTTATTTTTCGTGGTAGAAAGTTAACTTTTTGTCAACAATTCATATTTGCAGGCTAAAAAGTAAGAAGTTTTATCACAAATATAACCTGTTAAATAGAAAAATTGACTATTGTGATGAAAATTTGTCGTATTTTTTAAATACACTACTATTTTGTGGTAAATGCAATACGTATTTCAATATAAGAAAAATAAAGTGCTTTCGTTTCTGAAGACGTCCCAGTTCGTAGCTGTTTTCTTAACTGTTTCCTTGGATAAACTTCATGTTATCTTAAAGCAATGCGTAAGGACTCACAATAGACTTATAATTTGCTTATTATTCCATTAAGTATTAATTAATAATCAATGATTATGTTTAATGTTGTCTACAATTTGAATGTAATCTATGACATTTTTTTTAAGTCTCTAAAGACCTTTGGAATACTTGAAATTTTGAAACAAATTTTAAAAATATCTCTAGGAAACTTCATACAAATTTTCGTAAATAGTTGCTGTAAAATAATAAATCCGTGTTCAGAAATCAAATTGACTTAAGGATGACAGCATGCTAATGTATGAATATGTCTCTCTAGTGCTAATGTGTCTAATAACATTCATATCCATGAGGTCAAGGTCCTGAGGAATGCATGACGCGTTGGCTTACACTACAAGTATACATCTGCAGGACCACAAGATTTTTGCCAATGCCGAGATACCCAGGTGATTCCATTAGTGTCAGAGCTAGAAGCAAAAATGCAATGTGAAAGAGGAGGATCTTAGAGTGTGGACCTGACAGATGCGGTTCGTTGTGACACACTAATTTAGAAATAAGATAACAGATGTAGTTTACTTAAGATGCATCAATTTCTTTATGATTCTAATACATGATAAGTTGGTGAAGGTCTAGCACAACGTGGCCAGACAAGCTATTGTCCTTAAATATCAGGGTTAGGCAAAATGATCAAAAACATTATCCACCTTGAGCACTCACTCGTGAAGGTACGGATCAAGAAAGCGCCAGAGAGAAAGGTACGCGGAAAGCTTCTTGACAAAAGAATGCACAGCATCTTTTACGGAAATGTAAAGGATCAGTCGATTTCGTTTAAGCCAACGTTTGCGTTTCTTAAATTACCCGTATTGGCGTCTGTCTCAGTGGGTTTAATTTAGCGTGCCATGACCCAATCAATTCCACTTTAGCATACCGTCAAGACATTTTGTGTTGAAACATTCGCATAAGCGCCGGACGCCACCTGCTCGAAAGGAAGAGAGTTTGAGGTCAATCTGCAAGCAGTAAAACGCGCTTAGTTTTCGTGGATACCATAACGAAATTTTAACTAACTAATATATTCTCCTTTTTTAAATATAGAAGTTTAATTGAAGAGTAAAGCTTTTTCGAATTATACAGTTATCAAGTCAAATTTAAATTCAGAACCCATTCAGAATGCCCATGGTAACCAACTATTGCTAAGACAGTCCAGGTTCGTCTTATTAGTTGTTAAGTCTTTAAAGAAAATTCCTAGGAGACGTCCAGAAAAGTTTAGTTTCGAAGACCTGATAAGAAATATGACTCACCTGTGATAAGATTTGTGGTCAATTTTTGTTAACCTTTATGTCAAATTCAAGAAAACATCCTGAGATTTATCATTTTTAGGACCTGACAAAATTATCCATGCACAGATGCGATCTTGACGGAATTGGAATTTGGATTTAATTTTGATGATCCTAGACATTAATTCCTAAAACAATTTCTGTCGAATTTTATTTTAAAGATCTGACTCCAATCTTCGTGCAATACGGTCCTCCTATTGCCTATGAAGTAGTGACGTATTATCTTAGTGTAACAATTATCAATAATTCGTCAACGATTATTTAGTTCTCCTGGAATAAAGTCGGAAAGCTAATAGATGAGACTCTCGCAATCACTTTTCTATTAAAAAATACAGGATATTCTTAATTATATCCTTTAATCTATTAGTTTTTTATTATAAGCTTGCTGGGCGTATTACCTAAACTGCCCTCGATATCTTTCCCTGGTCAGCAAGATTTCCTGGTTTTAATGGTCACGATGGTAATGTATGACTTCCATTGCAGGGACGCATTTTAAATATCAGATAGTTTAAGAAATTTTCTTTATAGAAAGACTTTAGTTTTCTAAAAATAAAAAAAATCCCTAAACTGGACGATGGAAAAACAACTACACTTGGAAAAAGTATTTTTTCTTTGAAAATCTATAGACTTTCTCTATTTTGAATTGAAAATGACACATTTAAAATCAGATAGATAATATAGCATGAAGCTGGTTAAATTTTTAAACAAAATAAAAAATAGATCCATTTTCAACTGAGAATATTTCATTTTCAGCTAAAAAGGTGAATTTTTAACTAAAAAATAAAGCATAATAGCAGGCTTTTTAACGAGACAGAATTATTTATTAATAATATTGTTATTGGTTCACATTAATTTATCTGGAATTTAAGCGAAGTAAACAATAAAAGGAAAAGTTCATTCAAAACAGGGCCAGCAGGGTAATTCTTTGAAAAAAGTCAAAAGAAGAGAATAAAAGAAAGACTGCAAACTCCGTATTCAAAAGGTTCTGAAGTGCAAAATTAATATTTACATTTAAAATCAACAAAGAAGCATTTCTAAGCAAGCTAGGTTATTTGTCGTACAAAAAGGGTATTTTTTCAAAAATTGCTCCTTATTAATAAAGGATCGAAATATAACCAGAGAAATTTAAGTTAATTCATTAAAAAATATTTGAAAGATCATTTGAGCCTCGGTGGCTCAGTGGTTAGACGCTCGGACTTCACCTCAGAGGTCCGGGGTTCGATCCCTGAGCCGGGTACCT
>JAAAKG020140994.1:0-11965 GCA_010014905.2 Druon quercuslanigerum
AGTCATTAAAAATAGATTTCCATACTATCTCACTTTTCGGCTCATTAGAGACATAAATATCAATAGAAAAGAAAAAACAGGGAGAAAAAGGAATTATTTTAAATCTAATAGAAAGTTAGTAGCGGACGTTACAAACTTATTTTGTATACCTTTCTTACCTAAAAATAATGCTCGAATCTTAGAATTTTATCAAGAAAATATATTTCAATTTCTTTTGTGCTCAGTGCTTATTTACATTAAAACAAAAAAATATTTTTAATATTTTTACAAAACATTTTTTGTCTAAAAAAAAATTTCATCAACCAAAATTTGCTGAATGAGCTAGTTTTGTTTAAATAACCCACATATTTTTTCCTCAATAGCTTATGTAGCACACAAATAATTGTGTGATCCCAACCATTTTTCTTAATTTAGGATGTTCGAATAGAAAGGATCTTATTTTTCAAAATCCGTTGTTCAAAAATTGAACCTTGTGGTATTAGAATGACTTTACATTTATTTAGATAATAAAATTAGATAATAAAATGTGGCATCATAGATATTGTGTACAAAATTTAAATTTAGGGACTTACTTCCTGAGAGTGGCCAATCGAACTTCCTGTTCCTGAAGATAATCATGGATGGTGTCAATCACGATATCTTCCGCTTTCAGCAAATTAGCCAAATCATTAACATTGTAATTGAATGAATCAAAATCGGCAATTCCGTGAGAGTAGTAAAACATTATAACAGCAACGATGAGTAAAAATGATCGAGCCATTCTGTCAGTCCTGGAGAAAATTTTATTCTATAACAAGCGTTATATTAAATAAAGAGTGTTACAGAGCAAAATATATTTCTTAAATCTATTTTTGAGCACCTTGGAAAGCCTTGTATTTGTTATCTTCGCCCTTCACACAGAAGTCGCAATTTGAAAATCTTGAAAACTTAAAAGTTTTTCCATGGGTTCAAAAATTCTCTTCAATTTTGTATATCTACAGCTTTCGATAACAATATTATAAAAGTTTTTTTTATTTATTTAAAGTGATTTGAAGCCGATTTTACCTTTTGAAAGTGTCATTATTTATAATATGTATTATATATAACGAAAGAAGTGAGAGTAAAAAAAATCGATAACTAAGAACAGTTGGTTATTGAGCTGTTTTATGTTCCACATACCTTATCGAACTGGCGGCTTCTGGATACTATAATATTGGATTTATTATTACTCGTTTCAATTATTGTTTCTCTATGATTGAAGAATGTATTAAATCAGCATGTTCTGAATACATAATAAAAAACTCACTTAGATCCTATATTTTAGAGTATTGCATTATAAAATTAAAAATAGTTATGTAAACAAAACAAATATTATGAGAAGTTTTCTCGTAGAATTCCTTAAAACTATTTTCAATGAAAAAATAAGAATATAGTAAGTATTATTAATAAATTTTTATTTTGCGTATTATTGTTTTTATGAATTTAAGATAAAAGAAGTGATAGGAACTCATACTTACAAAACATAAAATAAAAAATAACTATCCTTTTGTTTATATCAATTCTTTTTCAATTTTATTAATTTGACACCGGAATGTTTTTGCAACTCGGACAAGTGTTTGGTGAAAAAAATAAAACTTATAGTCATGGAAAATTTTGTTCGTTGCACTTTCAAAAAAAATTTGGTTATTTTTAATTTTGATCACTTTGATAAACACTTTTAAAGTTAGAAGAAATTTTGCACGGATTTAACTGATGCTACCTACTAACGGTTGAAAAATCTCTCTTTTATAAATACAATTAATGTTACGTCCGTCAATGCAAGTTTTCATTATCTTTTTCAAGTTGATTTATTTTTATCATTTGTTCTCTGAGTTAAAATATTTTACTGCCGGTGTGGACGAATTCATATCGCGAACTGAACTTGTTACACGTTTGAAAGGCCTATATTCTTAATTAAATTTCTTACGACGTGCTGTACCATCTTTGCGGTTTAATTTCTTGCGTAAACAATCAATTATTTCAAGCAAAGTGGCAGGTTGGTATCTCGCTCACCACGCCGCCTATCTTTTAAGCCACTTTTCATCGTAGCGAAAAATCATTCGACTTCGCAATCTCTAAGAAAATTGTTTCCGGGTGAATGCATTTCTCCGAAACAATGTTTACCTCTGGTATGTACGGACCCTTTCTAAAAAATTGTAAAATTTGGACTATGACTTTTTTTAAAGTAAAACATTGAAAAATCCAGTAAATAATTTTTACTTTCTCATCAGTGAAGGTATTAGATTTGTGTCAACTTTGCTCCGCCCCCCTCCGTTTGGATCAAATTTCCACGTTTTGAGACCCCATGAATTTGATAAACAGGTTTTTACAAAAGTATCTGCCCGTGTGTCTGTCTGTCTGTAGATTTAAAGTTTGTTAGCACAAGTTTCGAAAGAATTTAAAGATTGGATTGGACTTCGGTATACTATTTTAGTGTCCTAAATTAAAGGAAAAGCTAGCTAGCCAGCTATTTTGCATAAAAATTAAAAAATTAAGCACATTTAAAAAATGTTTGAGACCACTTTTTTTGAAGATTTAAAAATTCTATGTATTGATATTAGCAGTGCCCAAGAGACGAAAAATTTATCCTGATTACTTCTTTTATAAAAAAATACTGAGATTATAACATTTTCAAAATCTAAAAAGACAATTGAAAATTAATATTTTGAGAAAAAAAATGCATGATATGAAAAAAAGTTCAAGGAAGAAAAACGTTGCATTTTGAACACCTTACAAAATTATCGTAACAACTTTTTGAATTTTTCTGGAAAATCGAAAATTCAAATTTTTATTGCACAAAAAATAATGAAAAATAAAAAATTCCATTTTGCGTTCAAACTATTCAAGGTACGAAAAAAAATAAAACAAAAGTTGTTCATCAAAAAAATAGCTACAAATTGTTATAAAACATTTTTTGATAGGATGTGTAGCTTTTGTTTTATTCGTAAAAAACAGATATTAAAATGAAAAAATAATGCTTTTTGGACAAACGACACAAGCTATGAAAAAATTAATTTGTGAAAAAATGAAAGCTAGAAAAAGGTGAATCGCAACAAATGAGATTAAAAATAAAAATATTAAATTTTGGAAAAAGGACACAAACTAGATAACCTTTTATTTAATCAATATTTTCTCCTAAATTATATCTACAAAGGGTATCACCGGGTTTAATACAAAATCGTTGATTATGCGAATTTCGTTTTTCGGAATTATAAGCTAAACTACTTAATGATCGGAAAAAGCGGAAAATATTCTCAGTACTTCGGGACATTAAGGAACATCTCTGTAATTTTTTTTAAATTTGTGTGTGACATTAGCAATTAAAAACATAGCAAAAATTTTTGCACGAAATTTTTTTATTTAAAAAATCCATTAGCAATGTTCGTGGTTTCGATGGTGTTCGTCGTTAAGGTTTTGCAGGGTTTTTTGTACAGCGATTATTTAATTGCTTATAATAATAATCAATATAATAATACAAATATAAATAATAATTATGATTTATAATTCTTATAATTTATAATTATATTTAAATTTCATGGTTATAATGATAAATATATTTAGAATTCATCAATATTTTAAACGATAATTGTAAATATTCTACATTACTTGTAACAGATTTGTTCGACAGATTGTTTTTTAAACAATGTGGAAAGTACAGAATGACATTTTATTGCATTAAACATTTTTATTATAATTCATGTTATCTTTCACAGGAAGTGAAATAAGTACATGGGAATAAAATGACTGTATGTCATAATAAAAAACGCTGACAAAACAAAAGACTTCGATTTTTTAATTTTTTTCTAGAAATTGCTAACAGGTAGATAACATTATATATAAGAAATGTAAAATGGCTTATACCAACATTGTTGTGGATATTGAGTAAAAACAGAAAAAATATCGATTTTCAGTCTTCATTGCACTATCTTCTACTATATTTTTGGTAATGAATAATCTACTTAGAATTTCTTCTGGTTTCCACATTTTTTAAAGAACTTCTACTTTTACAATATTTAAAGCTTCTTTAGCATAACTGATAGCAATATACTTTTCTTGTCTATTATCTCAGTTAAATAGGATACCTCTTGACTCAATATTGATAGGAACCCGTAAAAAAATTTCAAATCATTCTCGATATTTACATAAGTTTTTATTTGATAATAGGAAATGTAAATCGCGAATGTTGGCAGGAACAACGTTTTGTATATGAATCGACAAAATCTGTAAGTATACATGGCTCACCTGTTATGACGATGTTGTTGGAAAAATGCACTCAAACAAAAAATACTTCATTGAATAAAATCTTTTCAGTTTGTCACGATCGGAAGAAAATTGATTGTATAGCACAGAAAAAAGAGAAGGCCAGCTTAAAAATATCCGTAAAAGTTGTTGATTATTAAAAATAAAATATATACAAATTGAAAAATTCGTTTGTTAAAGAATTACATTCAACTCCCGCATCAAGCATGTTTTCCGTTGGATTGCGAGCCTTAAGGCAACCTGATGCAACATTGATTTGTTGTGACAATTATTAATTAAATGATTTTTCCAGCTGAAAGTTATCATAAGTTAATATATGTGGTAAAAAGAAATGCTTATCAGATATTTATCATTGAAGAAGATAGAGCCAAAGATATTATTTAAAAAAAAATTGATGATGACAAATAATAAGTATATTAATTGAATAATGTAGAATACTTATCATTATCATTGTTAAAAATACCAATACATTACCATCAATGAAATAATGTCTTTACAAAAAAAGAACGGCATGAATTTGGTCGAAATTCCACACTTTCGTTTTCCAACGGATCTCCACTTTTCGAGACCCCCTGCAGATAAAAATCAAGTTTTGACAATGTCATCTGTCTGTGCGTATGTCGAAAAAACAAACGGATCAACTCGAGCTTTGGCACACCTTTTTTGTTCCTAAAAGAAAGAACGAGATCCCTTGTCCAACGGTTATTATTTTATCAATCAAAAATGCTATTAAAAAATCGAACATTCCATTTTTACGCCAAACGACGACAGATAAGTAAAGAAGTTTAAAAAAATAATTGTAACTTTTTAAAAAACCCATAATTTTTTCATTAACTCTTGCCTGATAAGTCTTCATATATTTGCTTTATTTATCAAAAATATTATTTAAAAAATTAAAAATTAAAACTTTGAGCCAAACAACTCAAAGTGTATATAAAATTTTTACAATACTGTTTTTTATAGTACTTGTCATTTCATTTTGATCTGTTGTCAAAGTATGTCAGATATGGAAAAAAGAAATTGCAGTTTTTAAAAAGTCCTACAAACATTTTTAAATCTTTTTTGATAAAACTAGCCATTTTGGCTTAATTTAACGAAGATACTATGAAAAAAAATTTTAATTAAAATGTTGTCTCTGACAATTTCACAGATTCCCATTTTTAAAATGTGACAATGGAGGGGGGGGAGGCGGGGGTGAAGATTCACCAAAAAAACTGTGACATCCTCTGTGGAAGCTCCCTTAATTATCTTCATTAACTTATGTCCATCAGAGTTCGATTAGATGCGTGCTTTAAAGTAAAAATGATTTTATTAATTAAACAAAATTTCGAAGTGGGCAAAGCGAAAAATAGGTCCTTTGGAACCAAAAATGGGTTATAATGGAAACCTCAGTTTTTTCTGTGGTGTGCTTCAACCAATCAGATTGTTTGGTTAAATTGTTTTGTTGATTTAAAAAAATATTTTATTGATTTAAAAACATTTTTTGGTTGGATCTACCAAATAATTTAGGATAGAATTTTAGTAGAATCAAGCAAAATATTTGGTTGATTCAACCAAAGTATTTTTGTTAAAAGCATCCTAAAAGTCACGAACGCATGGAATTAGTACGATCGCATATACTCTAATTCAGGATATCAGTACACGTGCAAGATTTCGCAGCGTATGTGAAAAATACGCAAGATTAATTCAATCTGTTGGGATTACCTAAGGTTGCGCGATTAAATTTTTTATAAAACAGCAGAATGATTTTGTGAATCAAATAAAGAAAGAGCCCTGCACAATTTATATTGAAAATGTCTTGTCATGGACGTGTTTCATGTTTCGGTTGAATCGACCAAAATATTTTCTTATACCATTAGAAATACTAATTTAAAATAACTAAAATATTCCCTTAAATGGAGCAAAATATTTTCTTAAATAATCATCCATATTTTACCAACAAAAAAAAATTGTCTTGGGGTAACCAAATATTTTGTTTATATAACAACCATATTCTATGGTTGATTCAGCCAAAACTTTGTTCATTGAATCAAATCTTTTTCTGAGTGAACGGCGAAACTAATGGTTCTAAAATAGTCGAGAAAATAGTATTATTGCGAATTGAATTATTCCATAGCAAATTAAAGTTAGGAAAAAGTGATATTTACCAATTAAATAATAAAACCATTTTCAATACAGAAGTTGCAATGAGAGGACAAACACTTGAATGCGGTGCTTTGAAAAAATTACCATTTAATGATGATCTAAATGATGGTCATATCCGTCGAGGTTTATGAGGATGTTTAAATTCCTAAATCTCATAATTTGTTTTATCGCAGGAAACATTCTCCGTTCTGCTGCCCCGGAAACCCGTGTCCGATTCCTGCCAGCGCTGCTTTCTTCTAACAAGATTGTTTCAATTTCAGCTTAAAATATAATATTAATTTTTTTATTTTGCTCTTCCAATCATATCATTTTTTCCTATTTTCTGTAGGAAAAATTAGAAGTACTAGAATGAACATGCAAAGAATCTCTTTCCTATTGTGTTCTTTAAACCTCACAGCCAGAATTGATAAAAAAAGACACTTTTTAGGGCCAGCTCTGCCATTTTGTTCTTTCAAAAAAATATTTGTGCTAAACTGTGCTAGGTTAGTGCTCTATTGCCCTGAAAAGCATTGTTAGGCATCGAAAACAAATTCTGTCCTATACACTTTTTACTTAGGCCTATATTTTTTGGTGAAGATTGTGGTAGGTGTCTAAAACAATTATTGTCCTATATTCATTTTCGCAGGTACATATTTTTTGGTGAACTAATACTTTCTTTTTACCTCGGAAGAACTTTGTAAATCAGAAATTTGTTCAAAATGCGAGTTTCGAAGATCTAAAAGTTATGCTGGTTTATGCTAGGCTTCCTAAACAACTGTTGTCCTGTAATAAAATTTAATTGGCGGAATAAAAAAAGTCCCAGCTATGGAACCGGAAAATCTTCTTCCAAGAACATCTGATAGACGAAACGATGATCCAGATTGTTCAAAAGACTGGACATTAAAAACAACAAACGAATGGCCAGCCATTCGGATATTTCTCACAATGAGCCACTTGACAATGTCAGCGACTTTAGACAAAAACATAGGAATTCTAAATGCAAAAGAATACATGCCTATGCTAAAAAATACCTGTCTCTTCGACAGTGGCTTGCAAGATGTTTGCATGGTAATTGCGAACAGTAAGCTCCACTCAAACCAGGTTGGAGATAATGATAGTGACATGTTTCGCTTTGCAAATATTTTCATCAGTGATAAGCTACGTTCAAAAACGACAAATCTATGTACAACATAATTAATGTAAATTCTACTTGCAATTTAAGTGAAAATGCAATAGAATAAATAGAGCAAATAGAATGTTGATGAATGTCGAAATTGGAAGCCGTAATGAGCTACCCATCTTCGACATACCAAGTTATTTAGAAATCAGTCCGAATGTAAGATATAAGTTCGCAAGCTTTGTTGAATACAAAGGAAACTACGATCCAACAATAGTATATTACATATCTAGGCCAGTAAAATACAAAATGTCTTAGATTACATATAATTGTCGGCAGAGGTGAAGCCAAGGTTGATAAACATGTGATCTGAGGCTTTCTTTTTAACTGGTCGTTGTGTGCATACTTCGTTTCGCGATGCGGCCGGGAAGTTGCGCTTTCCGGCCGAAGGGCATAAAAAGTTATTGGTCACTATAAGGGATATTCTTATGTTGGAACACGTTGGGTTCTGTAACATGATCAATCTTCATCGAAGTCACCAGAATCGATAGACAGTGATACACTAGTTGACCCGGAAATACTTTGATGTTCAAAAGAAGAAGTACCAAATCCCGTGTACATCTTAGAAAGCGACATATATATAATAATAATAATTATTATTAGTTATTAAATACCCTTCATTCTGTTTCCAAACATTCGTTATATTTTAACAAAAATATTTTTTTTTAATTGAAAAAATCGGTTGATATTTTTAATCTCTACTGATCTTTAACGATGTCCTTTCCTTTATATTATTTTTTAAAATTTTAATTCAACTAAGCGAGATACGGAAAAAAGTCTCAAAAAATGTTTTCCTGAATGATTTCTTCAACAGAATGAGAAAACAAAATGTGAAAATTTTAATAATTGTCGGCTGCAATCGGGTTCAAAGAAACTTTTTTGCAAACTTGTTTGTGGTTTTTTTTTATATAAACTATGTGTCAGATGCTAAAATTTGCATCTAGAGAACGACCGTCAGTTCGCAAAAGTACCTGATGCCATCGGATTCAGAAGACCATTCTGCACAATATGCATTAAAAAAATTCCGGAGACCTATTTCGGCGGACCAAACGGTTCCTAATTCCTGGACAAGGTGCTTCAAATGAGTATCACGAGTCTCTGTTCCGCTTAATCAACTATAATACGTCTACAAGGATGAATTGTTGAACGTAATATTTTAAGCTCACAATCTATAGGCAATTATACCGGTTGGGACAGATATTTTTTTCCGAAAAATGTCTTGTTTTTTTGTAATTGAAATGGAGTGTGTTTTTGCGCGTGAAACTGGCAACACCGGTAGCCCAGCATACTCAATAGTCAGAATCTTGCAGGTTTCAGTCGTATGAAACACTCCATTTTCAATTACAAAAAAATAAAGAGTACATTTTCCGGAAAAAGCTTTTTGAAAAAGTGTTACGTTCACCAATTGATCCTTTTCGACGTATAGTGTATCAAGCGAAATCGAGACATGTTTGAAGGGCCTTAATTCTTCTCAGGCAACTCTTACAGCTAGCGCTCACTTGACTTTTTTGATCTGCCCTCAGCTAAAAATTCATGTACAGGAACTTCGGAGGATCCCAAACATGTTCCTTGACAAGATCCTGTACACGAACCTGAACAGACAATCGTGTCGGTTCCTATGGAGGAATTTGGCTAAGAAAACTGTACAAGATTGTGCAATTGAACCTGCACCGATAAAGGAGCCTTTGATTGATCGAGTATAGGTCCCTGAGTATACATGTTCCGTTGCAAATAAATTTGAGAAGAAAGTTCCTGTACAAAAACACGCATGGGATTCTTTACAGAAAGCCGTCGCGAGAACCCATGGGGCATACAGCTTAAAAAAATGATCGGACTGGGAAAGTTGTTGTGCTTTGCCGAAAGAGGCACAAATATACAATCTGAGAAAAAATTTACATCGCAGAAAGTTAAATTGTCGTTTTATTTGGATGGGGAAAAACCCCGGAAGCGGGAAAAACAACATCATATAACAAATTATTTTATACAAGAAAACTAAACAAGAAGAGTTAAGGGGGTTAGTCGGGTCGAAAATGAAGGCTGCAGGTAGATCAGGGGTGGGAGGTCGACGCGGCGCACAGTGGGGAAAAACTGACAAAATTCGCTAGCCGCCACAAATCTTCACCGATCCCAATGAAATTTTGTATGCATACTCAGAATATTGTCCTCTTTAACTTACACCCGCAGAGAAGACGAAAAAACTTGATTATTATATTATATTATATTATTCCTTATGTATCAGCCATAACGAACAGCAGTTAATAATGACTTAATAATAACTTAACTACTTTAATGCAAACAACATACCACAATTTGGTGTTTCATTTGAGCGATATTTGACGAGAAACATACTAAACGAGAAAAAGTCTAGTTAAATTGTCAAAATTATCGTCTCGGTTCGTCTCGTTTCCACGAAAGTATTAGTTCAACTGAGCGATCACGAGTACTTGATTGTATATTCCTGGCAAGATAAATTGCTTCTAGTATCCTCTTCTGTATTTAAATTTTCATCCATTTCGTATTTTTCTTCCAATATTTGATATCCAAAACGTCAAAATTCAAAATAAGTAGATGACGAGACAATCCGACACGATGAAAACAAAAGATGCAATGAGTACGACATATCGAAAAACCTTTTGGGATCTGAGTGTAGTCAAGCGAGGTAACGGATTTTCTCGGGTCATGAAACACTAGCACAAACCCTAAGCCTACAAAACGCAACCCCACATATCTCAAACCTAGATACCCCAAGCCCAAAAATCCCAATCTTACAAAACACAGTAATTTAATTGAGTTTTTGCATTTTATTGGCTTATTAAACATTTTGGGTGGATGTATTTCGACTGACTTTCTGACTGAGAAAACAATTTCTTCTGACTATGCTACATTAATTTTTATTCTTCGAAGCTTAAAACTTGCTTCAACGATTTAAAGAGCTTTGTTAAGTAGCTTTAAGATGTTCGGGATTGTCTAAAAAGCAGTAAGTAGTTCGGTGTCGTCTGCATTGGAACTTCGGGGACTTCAAGAACAAACTCAGGGAGCTCATTTATGTAGATAATAAATAATACCGGGCCCAGAATTCTGCCTTGGGGCACACCCGCTCGTATGGGTATCTCTTTTGGAAGTGCCTGGCCTATTTGGATTGAAAATTTTCTGGTGAAAAGGTAAAAGTGTATAAAATGGATAATCCCGATTGGAAATTAGTAATTTATTAGTTTTTTAAGCGGTCCTACATATCAGATACTATCAAATGCTTTTTCTATATGGAGGAAAATAGCTCCAGTATGTTTCCTTCAATTAAAATTGAAGCTAATGAGTTCGGTAAGCGTAGCGTGACAATCATGTGCTGCGTAGAGTGACCGTTTTGAAAACCAAATGGTTACGCTTTAAGGATCATGTTTTTCTCGAGGTGATAGTTTACACGAGTAGTGTAAAAAAAATTTCCAAAAATTTTCTCATTGTGCTGAGAAGACTAATGAGTCTGTAGCTGGTTGGATGATATGGATCCTTGTCCTTTTTTGATAAACTATAATGTGAGTTATTTTCCATGAGTTAGGGAAGTAGCTTTTTTGAATGCAAGCATTAAAGATAGTGGCAAGGAAAGTGAGACATGAGATCAGAAGTTTTTTTAGGGATAAGCTTCAAATTGAGTTAGGACCGTGTGCTTTGTTGTTTTTAGTGGTTTTAATTTATTTTGTTAGTTCTTTATGGGTTATTTTCTTGAAATTATCGGTACTTAGGATTTTGAGATACTGAGAGAATTTTTTTACATGTCGCTGATCTCTAATTTTCTGACTACTGTGTTCCATTTAATGCATCTGTATTCTTTAATTTTAATCGCGTGTATTTCTGGGTTCAAAATTTAATTAAGATTTAAGGGATGCCAATTTGCTTTTGTAAGGCTGTAGCGAGGTACGACCGGAGATTTTTAACAACTAGTTTATAGGGTGTTCGTGGTTGAAGTGATCGTTTTTAGTAATTAGATAATCAATGAGGTCCGATTTATGTTTAGTTTTATGGGGAAAGAAGGTATGGTAATCTGGCGCGGAGACAGATATATTGTCAATTATAATCTCAAAAAGTTTTTTCCTAATTTTGTTCGTAATTCTTTTTTTCCAGGCTAGATTTTTGGCGTCGAAGTCAGCTGCGGCAATAACGGAGAATGCGAGTCCAAAGATTTTTTTATAGTCAATTTTGATAAACTTGCTGAAGGGAATTTGGTAAAGAAAGACAGCTGCATAAGGATTCCCGTGTAATTTTATTTCTATAGCAGTCGCTTCGAGGGAGTCATTTTGGGATTTATTAATTCGTGCACAGAGAGAAATTCCTGGTTACAGTAACTTGACGAACACAGTGAAATTTGTCTTTTACTACAATTTTCAGGTTAAA
>JAAAKG020140995.1:0-11965 GCA_010014905.2 Druon quercuslanigerum
TTCGTAGTTTTGTACACGATTGAAACCCGAAATATCTACTTTATCATAATGAATCATCGTGAAAGCATCAAATCTAGATTTTTAATTAACTGATGAGGTCCGATGTCGACGCACGAAACTCGTTTTATTAAAATTAATAAAATACTACGACCCGTAGACAAAAACCATAACCATCTTTTGATTAATATTCTCTTTCTACATGATAAATTTTCTTCTTCAGTTGACAAAGTTTACTATCTTGTTCAAAATTCGTGTATTTTTTGGAAATTCGTCTTTTTCAATGGAAAAATAATTTTTTTTATTAAAAATTTGAATCTGTTGTATAAATTTCGGTTTTTTTAATTATTATTTTTTATAAAAAATGCGACTATACCATTTTTGGTTAAAAGTTCACCTATGTTATGGAAAATTCGTGTTTCTTTTTTACTCTGAATATTAATTTTTTACGTTGAAGATTTAACAATTTTTTTGAAAATTTGTATTTTTTATTTTTTTTAAATTTATCATTTTCATTTCTAAATTCATCTTTTTTTGTAAATGATTATTCTTCTCGTTTAAAAGTTTCATCAATTTGGGTAAAAATAAACTTTTTATATTGATAATTCAACTATTTCGTTGATAATTTAATTGTTTTTGGGTTAAAGCAAAAATTATAGGAACAAATCATTGAATATTAAATTATTTATCTGCAAATTCAATTTGTTACTTCAAAATTTAAATATTTTTTAAAACATTGCTTTCTTTTTAGAGACAATAATTATTTTTCTACTGAAAATGTAACTATTGCAATTCTGTTGAAACTTTACTGGTAAAACTTTTTGTTCGTACATTAATTTCTTTGTAGAAAATGTCACTACTTTCTTGTAGATTCGTCTGTTTTTTTGCTCGAAACATAATTTTTTTAACTGAAAATTTAACAGTTTATTTTTTGTTTGAAATATAATCTTATTTACTTTAGAAATAACTTCTTTCTTAAAAGACTAAACACTTTTGTTATTAACACAACCTACATTATTGAAGGTTGAAGTTTGTTTTCAAAAATTCATTTTATTTTTGATAATATTTTTCTAAAAATACTTCCTTTTTGAAACTTGAACTACCTTCTTGGTGAAAGATTCATAATTTTACTTAAGCATTTAATTATTTTATTCAAAATAAAGTTCTGTTAAAATTCAAATTTGCAGATATAAAATTCAACTGCTTTCTGGAAAATTCATGAAATTTTATGAGAGTTAAACTTTTTTTGCTAGAAATTAAAATTAATATTTCGTTTTTTAAAATTTAACGTATCATGATTATCTCTTTTTGAGGTCATAAAATTATGAACAGATCATCGAAAAAGTAGTCCACATCTTCAAGTTTGCAGAGTCGAGAATTTTTTAACTGTTTAAAAATTTTCTTGTGTTTCGAAAAAAACGTGAATATGTGACATATATCGAAAAAGCAGAAATCATTCAGAAAATTGTTCCACTTTACCGCGCTTTGTTGATCTTGAATATATTATCTAATCTAAGAGCACACACCCGACAAGCATAGAGTTTTTCACTTCACACATACGAAAAATAAACTTATCAAATCACACACACACCGATTTTTTAACCCAATCTTTCATATAGCGAAAATAAAAATTTTAAAAATACTACGGAGATGTTTAAAAAATACCCTAAAATTGTATATGTAGGTTCAATTGCAGAATTGACTACACAAGCATTTGCAGAGTTATAAATTCGAACAAATTTAAAATTCTCTGTCTTTATAAGTGTTTGAAAAAATTTTCCTACATTTCTTGAATATTATAAACAAGTTTCAACATTTGGTATAGAAGTTTATAAAATCTAGAAAAAGATTGTAACGAACTGTCGTTTAAACTTGTTATGAAGAAAGCTGATGTTTTCGAAATAAAATGTCAACAATATTAATCATATAAAATACTTTATTTGTTGTTACGGATTTTCTATTAATTACAACAACAAAATTATATTTTTAATTTTTATCAACCGGAGCAACTGTATTTTGGTTTATCAGAACATGTGTAGCAAATAATGGTTTCCATGACACATTGTTGACCCCTTGAACATGCTGGATGGCATTGTGTATCGGATGGATCGGAGTTTGATGGATCGTGTTTTGATTTCGGGTGTTCGTTTGGAAGGGGTGGTAATGTCGCTGCCTCTTTCATGATGAGCATAGTCATTAAAATTAAGCAAAGAGTTACACTGATCCAGCTAGCCATTCTGAAAAGCACAAGAGTTTATTACCTTCTATTTATGAATATATTTTAGAGCAGGCCCTTGATTACGAATATCTGGGGTAGATTTTGGAAAATGGGTCTATTTTTTTCAACAATTTTATTACTTGTTCACATAAAAGTTCATGAAATCATCTTTAGCATCGCTGAGTAAAAATAAACTGTTTATTGCTTCAAAATTTTTTGGAACCTTTATCTGGCATTAATTAATACCTATTATTATCAACAAAAATAATCAGTTAAGAAAATTGATTTTTTATTAAGGTATCAAAAATGCTACTTGAGATGATTATATTGCTTATGGTGAAATTAAAGATATAAAAAAAGGTATTCGCTAATAACTTAAGAACTGTGGCTTTTAGAACGGCTCATATTGATTAAAAATACTACATGTTTCAAGGATTATTAAAAATTTTTTATTTAATTCTGGTTATTAAGGTCCATTATTTATATCAATTTTTATAAATTGTTGGTCAAAATCCGTCTTTTTGGATTTAAAATGTAGATCTTATAGCCACTCTTAGAGCCATTCTAAAAAGCATGATAGCTTCTTACCTTCTATTTATAATTTTTTTTTTAACAATCACTATTCTAAATTTTCTTGATTCAATTTGCTTACTAAACAATTCTTATTGATAAAATTGCAAATTCTGTCCACATCAATAATATCATTCAAATATAAGTCAACATCAAATCAACATTTTTAATCAAACTCTTGTTGAATAACAGTTTTAAAGTTCAAAGATATACATCATATAATTCTCTTTCGCAATCTTGTAACTGACCCACTGGCCAGAAACGATAAATTTAAAAGCCAAGAGAGCTGACATATTTTGAAACAAAGTATTAAAGCTTTAATAACATAATCAGAATACAAAATGTCAGTTATACTTACTTCGTTTTTGAAAAGAAAATATTATTTTGGTTTAAAAATTTTGGTGCCACAGAAGTACAGTAGTTAAACACTTGAATTGAAACAGTCGGCCTCCAGTAACGATGCAACTTTATCAGAAGTTGTGAATGAGAATGAACAAAGCACAATGTCCCTGTTGGTCGCTTGCGAGTTTTAACACGCCAGTGTCTCCAGAATGTGAGATTTTGCGGCCCCACCACTTTTCGATGTGGGAGAAACGCCTGCAAATGTAGCGTGTCGGTGAGTTGTTTCTGTTTGATTCGGCGAAGAACAGCGGACAATGCACGAGCATGAACCCTAGAGTGCTTCAATGCCCTAGAATTAATGTTGAGCAAATGAGAGGTTCCAGGTCAGGAATATCAGAGTTGTTAACCAGATTAGAAATTTTTTTTTAAACTGGGGAAAATAATAGTGCTAGATAGATAAGACATTGTGGTAAAATATTTTTGAGAAAATTTCAAAATTGTAGGAATTACGTCACTTTGAAAACGTATGCGTAATAAAAAGCATATGCAATGTAGTTTTTCACCACAAAACTCCACAGAAAAGTTTAAATTTAACGAGAACCGATTTTCAAAAAATTAATGAATGTCACGAAAGTCAGAAATTATATACGCTTTTCATGATTTACAAAAAGTAATATCCTAGTTGTGGTCGAATTTTATGAAATTTATGTTTAATACACAATATCAATCAATATCAATCAACTAGGCTATTAAAAATCCCCCAAATTTGTGGGAAAAAATGCACTAATTCCGCTTACATGATTTTTAGAGAGCTATCACCATGTTACTTTTGTTGCACATTATGTAACGCAGGCTCTATGAGGAATCGAAAATAATAACTCTTTTTATTAGAAAATGTGTTAATTCAATGTTGCCAGAAATTGTTCAAGAAAGAAATTTTGGTGCATTTTTAAAATTTGCAGGTTTTTTTTGTACGTCTCTTACTTTCGTTACTTCTTGAAAAGTGTTATCTTATTTAAAACTTTTTTACAAACTTTGAAAAGAGCAATTTCGGAGAAGAAGTAGATTTAAAATGTCTTAAAAAAATCGACTACGAAGCTCTTGAGGGAGAAAATTTAACAAATGCTTCTTCAGAAGAATTTGCGCAGTTTGCCCATATCAAAACGAGCCCCGGAGATTCTACAAAAATTCTTAACTCTGTTATTTTAGTCATGATAAGCATAATGAGCAGATTAACGTACATTTCAGAAATCACAAATTTCAGAGAAAGGGAGCGGAAAATTTGGAAAGAAATCGGAAAGCTGAAATAAATCAGATAAAATATCTGATGCAAAATGTAATGTGATCGTAACAAGGTGAAAAATGAAAAATCAAGAAACTCAAAGAAAATTTAGTAATCACGACACTCAAGAAATTCGTGAAGAGAAAATTGAAATTTAAGAAAAGGAAAAAGGTGAAGGGCCACAATTAAATCAGGAAAATACTCCAGAAATAATGCAACCATCGAAAGAATCCACTTGGAAATGTAATAATCTAGCGTCTCGAGCAACTAGCTGAATTTATTCCCTAATGGACGAGCGAACGTTGAATAAAAAAGCAGAATCAGCCTGGGGTAAATTCTTCACAGTACTTACAAATTTCGGAACGGCAACTGCTGGTTTGATTGGAGTTATAATTATTTTAACAGCAATAAAGTTTATCGTGGACACATTTATCCACGGATATACAATTCATAGTATTTGTGGTTGGTCCTTTCACCTATTGGGAGCTAATGGATTCAGTTAGTAATTTGCTAACTTAGGGAGAAGTACAAATACACCTAACCAATTCAAACCATACATGCACCAGAGGCTGACCAAATCAGTCACTCAATAAACAGAGAAGATCCAAACAAGTTGGAGAACAAAAAAAGGTAACTTGAAAGATCAGCCAAGTCAACATATCTATCCTCATTCTCAGCTATTTGAACGTTCAGTTAGATCAAACTATATTGTCCACGTTTGAATCTATCACTTTATTACAAATCCTACATGTTTTATAACTCTATGGCATGACGTTTTAAAAAAGCATTCTCTCCCAATACCAACCTATGAATTTCAGTCTAATTAACAGTGTCAGATAAAGCTAGTATGCTACAAAACGCAGCCCGAACTTTATTCACGGTTTTGGATCAAAAGACAATTTTAGGCTTCATCAGCAGTTTAATCATGTCAAGATAAATTAACATAGCTCTTGACCTACAAGACCTATGTTATTAAAACAATGTGTCAGGAGGCATGCATATCGAAATGATTAAAATCGAAAAATATAAATCTTTGGGCATGGCAAACCATCCCTTAGTTTCTCAAACTCAAGCAGCCGCTAGAATGTTATTTACCGTTAAAATATTTGGAAACCGGTGACAACGACTAAGTAGCCAAAGTACAAGTTGGAGATCACGCATACCTACTCTTGTAGTGGCACCAAGGTTACCTGCCCAGCAAAAAATATTACTCCCGTATCAATCTCATTGTAAATCTGAAATCTCAAGGAATTATCCTCGTTGTGGAATTATTATCAAAATCCAGAAAACTACAAAACAAGCAAAAAACATACAAAACACGTTTACGTAAACTATAAATAACATTTCACAATTAAATAAATAATAAATTAAATATCTAACTCTAATATAATTTGCATTATTTTTCAGGTCAGAGCCGGAAGCGAGTATGGATTTACACCTACCACTAATCTTCATTCTCCGAACAATTCTTTACGTTTCTAGCTCATTCAACTGACAATACCCCTTTTTCGCAGGGTCCTGGGATATACTACGACCACTTAGGTTTAACTAGAATAAAAATCAATAAATGAAATATATTAGCGTACGTTAATGCTAACGAGATACTGTCAATAAAATATTGGTTTAACGAAATTTATGACAAGCTTCTACCCTATTGCAAGGACACTTACGAAACATACCACTGAATTCCAGAGAAAAGACTACTGAATTTGAATCCCGGAAAAATCAAATATAAAAACTGATCGATTTAACGAAAATATTTATGAATAACATAGGAAGAAATGAGAAGTACTTTACTACTAAACATAATGAAACAAACCTTTCCATTCAAACATCATGAAGAATGCTGAAGAGACCCAGTTTCAAACATTGCAATGGTATCATTACTCTGCATACACTATATCATCTTATTTTAACGACATTCTTGTCCGACGTCAGGAATTAAATCATGTATTGATAGGACAAGAATTATCCTAAATTCCTCTAGCCAAATATAAATCCCTAGCTTTGCTTTAGTTAACTTCCATTTGGTAATTTGTAACCAAATGTATCTCAGTTTTAGATAAAGCATATACAACTTTAACATTAGCAATTAATAACATTTGAAACCCGCTTTGATTAACCGCAAACTACACAAACATAATTACAGATATACAATTATTAAAATCACAAAATTTATGTTCCCCCAGACTAAGAACTTTCAGATTTCTATAAATGATCAAGGGTTGATATTTAAAAATTCAATCAATATTTAATTTTTCTGTTAATCATTCCCCTTATTGATAAAGATAAATTTCAACTTTATCAACTATATGCAATCAAAGAAACTAGGATTTTTAAAGAAAGTTTTCATACCACGATTTTGTCTTCACGTTCTCCAGTGCAAGTTTCATTTCGTTCTCCTTCACGGTTTCTTTCATACGAGAAGCCTTATTCCGGTACCATTCAACGTAATTTCCGGTAAGATTAAGGTCAATTATTTTCTTTCCTTCTCAATCTTGGCTGTATTTTCCGTTCCTCCAATACATAAGTTGTGTTCTTTCAGCGACACAACCGAGAGACAATCAGAATTCGCCATCGTAGCTTCTATATTCCAGTATCTATTCACTTTTAATAAAATCAATTTGTTCACAAATTTTAATTTGTTTAAGGATACTAAATAAAATTAATTGTTTTTTATGTAAAATTTGGATTTCAGCAACGAAACTTTGGCCTTTACTTGTTTCCTTAGTTCAGAGCCTTCCGATCTGTAGATAAATCAGGAGAGTAAAATATAAACTATAATTATAGACCTGTTCCAAACCTTAGGACGTAACACAAGCAAGTCTTCTGGTTTCCACTAATATTTTGTTTTTTGTTAGACCTTTACAAGTTATGTACTTCTGCTTTTAACAAGGGTGTTGTTTTATTTTAATTTTGCTCACAAATTTGTTCATTGATTTTCGAAAAATTGAACTCAGGTGGGAGTTTGAGCGGAAAGTGCCAAGTTTTTTAGGGATTGAAGAGGAGTGTCTACGAAACAAAAAACAAAACTAATAACATTTATTTTTAAACTTCATCTCCTACACAGCGACTGAAATATGACCCAAGAAACAAAAAACTGCATTTGTACGTATTATTGTTAATTCTCAGCAATTCTTGTCGTATTTTTTCATAAAAATCATTACTAATTAAAAATTTCAATTTTTCTTGTTAAATATAACTTATTCAAACAATTATTAAAACCCAAAAAAATAATCGTATTTTCTGAATTTTCTAAAGAATGAGCCACAAGTGCCCATTTTTTGGCAAATTGGTATCCTATGCTACTTTTTGTTGAATAATTACATACTTTTTAGTATGTTTGTATCTTATTTTCTAAATTAATTATAATATTAAATGTTTTCGAAGATTAATAAATTCTGTTAAAAACGTCATGTGATTGTTTAAACCATTTTTCTTCAAATGCATCCATACTCAATATAAAGGAAATACGAAGACCAGTAATTATTGGCAGAAACAATGACATAAAGCTTTAGCAGAATTTACTATTACTCAAAATTACTTAATATCGTATTTAATTCATAAAATAGGATTTTAAAATTTTCTGAAAAAAAGCATTCGTTTAAACAAATCAAGTTTGTTTTAAAAAAAGTTTAATAGTTCATATCGTCTTAATATACTCTATAGATTTTATTTACCAACTTAAGAGAAAGGTGGACATCTCTGGATCAGTTTTTAGATATTTTGAAAATAAACAATAATTGATTGTTTAAATAATAACATTATATTTTTAAAAAAATTTTCTCTCTAAAAAATGAGTAAATTTTACATTTCTGTACCAAAAGAAAAACGATTTTTTTACATTTTTCGGAAGAAAATACTCGTTTAAGGAAGATGCCAGTATTTAAACATTTAAAAGTTGTTTCACAAATCAAACAGGGATCGGAAAGATTGAATTTATTTATTATAGATTTAATGCTTTCACGATTATTCATATTGATCAGAAGGGATATTTTGGATTCCCATCGTTTTTATTGCACGATTGGAACCCGAAATATTTCTTTTCACTTGATTTATGAAACAAATGTTGTGAGACTTCATAGTTCTCAAAAAATTTCAGAATAAAAATCTTGCTGATTTTTTTGAATGTTCAGTATTCTGTTACAAATTTTGTAACAAAAATTCAAAGAGATGGGTTTTTTTTGACAGTGTGGTCATGTTAATAAAATTTAGAAAGAATGATTCAAAGTTTTTAAAAGTTTTGGAGGTTTGAATGTTGCATTTTGCAGGAAATAAATTTATATCATTATTTTAAACAATATTGTTTAAAATAATAAATCGATAAAACAATACAATTTAGGTGAAATTGGAAAAAAATTTGTACTTTTTAGTATTCAAGTTTACCTTAAAACATTAAATAGCTTCTGAAGTACTTTGAAATTGTTAAAAAATTTTTATTATGCTTGAAAGATCCTCAGATATTTTAAAAATACCCTAAAATTGTAGATGCAGGTTGTTTTTTGTCAACAATCTCAAAACTTATCATTTGAGATAGTCCGATCTCCATGAAGTTTTGAGTTCACTCAAACATGTTTGCAGAAAATTTGGAATTTTCTCGAAACCGTCTCGAATGCATCACTGCTGGAAAGGACAATTCTTTCCAAACGTCTGTAATCACAGGATTGACTGAAGTTGCGTTTGTATAATTTTAAATTAGAACAAATTCATAATTCTCTGCCTGCACAGGGGTTTAAAAAAAATATAGTTTTATCTGTAGAGTACAAATTAAGAGTGCAATATAGAATACTTTAATTGTTTTTACATAGTTTCTACTATTTACAAAAACAAAATCATATTTTTAATTTTCATTAATGTGAGCATGAGGCTACTGGTTGATCTTTACGACATCCAGCGCAAACGAGCGGTCTAACAATACAACTTTGAGTCGATAAACATGGTGGACTGCACGCTGTTACGTGTTGTTGGTCTGGTGGGGGTTTTGTGGATGTCACTGCCTCTGTAGTGATGAGCATAGTCATTGAAATCACGCAAAGAGTCATGGTGATCCACTTAGCCATTCTGAAAAGCATAACAGTTTCTTACATTCTATTTATAATTTTTTTTCTATTTTAGCAATCGCTATTCTAAATTGTTAACTATAAGTCAGTCAAATTGTAATCGACTAACACCTATTAAAAGATA
Organism: Druon quercuslanigerum; assembly: GCA_010014905.2. NCBI lineage: Eukaryota > Metazoa > Arthropoda > Insecta > Hymenoptera > Cynipidae > Druon > Druon quercuslanigerum. The sequence continues at coordinate 9,594 of JAAAKG020140995.1, forward strand.
ATTACGACTGGTATTTTAAATTAACATTTTTAATGAAACTATTGTTGAATAATAGTTACAAACAACTAAAAGTTTATGAAAATAGTTTTAACTAAAATTTAAGACGTAGTCAAAATACATATTTTATTGTTTACCCAGTGTTTGTGTAGGATTGAAAGTCGTAGACAGATAAAAATTTAGTACCTACCCCCGGCCCTGTCAAAAATTATTTTTTGGGCGAGACAAAGTGGTGCCTTTTCACGCCCTACGTGATGCTTCCAAGGGAAAGGGGAATAATCAACACTATTTCTTTGATTCGACAAAAAACACCATTCCATTCCTTTCTCTTTACCCTCGTCTCTATCAATCTTACCACATTAAATTCCTGGATATACCTCCAGAAATCCTCATCTTTCTTCTTCACCCCTGCTACGTTCCAGTACACTTCTCCGCCCTGCTTTTCTCTTACCCCCTTACTTCCCGTGAAAGAAATTACCCTGCACTTCCTTAAAAAACCCCTTCTCCACAGGTCATACCCACATTCTCTCCTCTATTTTTATTTTCCGATAGCATACCTTTGCTGCTCTCCTTTCACTTCAATCCCTCCTAGCCGTGTGATTTAGCATCCTCTGAACATCCTTTTCCTTCCTCGTCAATTATGATCGACAAAAACCTTCTTGTACTTTATCCTATTTTTGTTACGCATTAACCCTAATTTTTCTTCTTAGCTCTCCCATTCCACAACCGCCAGTTCATTCTACTTTCTTCCCTCAGGCCTCATTTTTTCTATCTTGCCTTTAATCCACCCTATGTTTTGTAGCAGCGCTTTCACCCCCTTCCTTTCTGTCCCACTCTTTAACTTTAATCCTCTTATTACAATATTATTTCTCCTATCCGCCTTTTCTCACCTCTCCATTCTTAACTACATTTCCCTTATTCTTTGCCTATCTTTTCTCTCCTCCTTTTCATTCCTACGCTCTCACAAGTTCTATTCTATCATGTTCTCCAACCTTTCCTAAATAACTTGCTTCTCGCCCTCCCCCCCCCCTATCAACTAATTCCCTTTCCGACCGGCCCTCCACCTTCTCAAGCGTTTGTTCCGCCCTTTCCTTCCACTCCCTAAACATATTTTTCCTTCTTTACGAACGCCACTTCCTCTCTGCAATCTTTCTACTTGCTCCTTCAGCATTTTCACCTCCTTTTACCATCTCTCATCCCTTTCCCTCAGATAAGAGATGTAAGAGAGTATCTCTTACCCCCAAAATCCTCATACGTTCCATCTGCTTCACTGTCCCCCCTTACGTCCTCCCTCAACCCTCTGACCTCACCTATCAAAACCGCTAATTCATCCTTCTCTGCCTGCGCTTCCATTTTTATGGGGGGTGGGAGGCATACGTGTCCGCACGCTCTTTTTAAAGGGTCTATGTAGCGCGTTTTCCTCCAGACTATCTTTGCTGTCTATTTTTCTCTTCAAGAGATCCTCCTCTTCACTCGCGCTAGACGCTCTCTCCCTTGCTTCGGCGTTTCTTTCGTTTCGGTCTTTCCCTCTCCCTGATGCGCCACTCGACACCAGACCACGCCCAGCTGCAGTGCTGCCAGGTGGCAAAAAAATAAATCTTTAGCTATCCCTGATGTTTCCTCAGAAAATCTTCATACCAATTCAAAAAAATTCTTCAGATTTCTTCAGAATTTCTTCAGATTTCAAAAGTTAATTTTTTAAACAATTATTAGTATGATTTTAAACAATTTAAGTTGTAATAGCTTTTTGAGTTGCAGTATTGGATTAATAATACTCAGTTTTATGAATATAACCACGAAAATGAGTTGAAAATGAATGTCGGCTACGCAGCACAATCCATTATTTTAAGTTGTGACGTCAGTTGGCAAGATGTCTTTATGCCGAGGGCCAAGCAATATTACGAATTGCAAGGGGTGATACTTTTTGTTTTTTAATAACTTGTAAATAAAAATTATTGTTCACCATAAGTATATATTTTTATTTTTCAAAATCTGTTGAATTAAAAAATAAAATGATAATTTATAACAAAATTATAAATTGTATTCTTCAATTGAAAAGATTTTGAAAAATAAACATAAGGGTGATTGGTCGAGAACTTAGAGGCGAACTCTATGTGAAATACTATTTCAATGTAAAATTTAAATTCGAACTTCGTGAAAAGGTACCCTAAATATCTAAACACACGCATTATGAAAAATAATTTTTTTCCAATTTATTAAAAAATTTTATGCCCTATGCAATTAGTATTATATTTTGTACCTCGGCATGTAGCTATCATAGATTTCCCTTACTCAACTTCAAGTACTTAATTGGTCAAAATACCTAGAAATATCAAATACACAAAAATACTTTCGAAAACTACAAAATATTAGTG